>JAJOZX010004871.1:0-45000 GCA_023014485.1 Bathynomus jamesi | reverse complement strand
TTAGTTTCTTCCTTCCTATATGGGGACGTCAAAACTGAGCAGTATTCAAGTTTTGTTATAATCAGTGTTTTTAGCAGGGGAATCATTACTGTCCTGTCCCTTCTCTTGAACGTTCTTAGTACCTGTCCGGCGACTCTTTTTGCTTTATTTATTTTTGCTTTATTTATATATATATATAGGTTGATCGAAAAGTCACTCCGCAACTATGACTCCATAAGACAAAAATGCAATCATACAAGAAGTTTAGTCCAGGCAATCTAGAGCAAAAATAGCTTCAACCTGGGCAAAATTGCTTCAGAAGCTTTCTAAACTGTTTCCAGCTCAGGAACCATTGCAGAATAACATATCCAAAATCCGACAAAATTGGACCCCGGGAACACCCCCAAAAATGAAATTCAAAATGGCGGACTGGCAGTTTCCTACGAAATACAATAAATTTTAATTTCGCTTTGTAGAGAGAGTTATGACGTTTTTCTTGATCAGTAAAATGTTTTAAAACACATTTTCGTTTCTAAATTAACCTATATGACACTAAAAATTGTATTAGGCGGCTAGTATTAAACTATGACGTCACGTAATGTAAATAAAATATACTGTATGGAGTGTATGTGAGAATGGACATTGCTACATCTTTATAAACTTATATTATATACAACTCTTTAATTCCTACTACCCACTATGAAATCTGCGTATTTGTGCTTGTCATTTTCTTTAAAACTTATTATGTACTCCTTTTAAATACTGCAACACAGTTTATTAATTTGTGTTTTCTGTTTCAGACTGACTCGGTGTACGGCTGACTCGGTGTGCGTCCGCCTTCAAGAATGCAGACCCCTGAAGAATTGTGCGTGATTTGTAAGGAGAAATTGGACAGCGGACAGGAAGTGGTTCACATCTCGCAAAAAGGAGCAGATGGTATAAATGCATCCAGCCGCAGCCGTGGAAGCGATGTTGTTGCAACAGCTGGAATAAGTGTTCACGTTGTATGTAGGAAAAGGTTTACGGATAAAAAGACCATTGAAATAAAGAAGGACAGACCGCAGCCGAGGCAATACCAAGGAAAAGTGCTCGTTTTCATGAATACGCATTTTCCAGTGCTACTCACTGTTTGTTTTGTGATACCTTTGTGGACTTTTTTTCCAAACACAAACCAAAATCAGAGCATGTCAAAATAAGAACTACAGAGTTCTCCGAAACCATAAAAAGGTGCTGTGAAAGCCGCTGCGATGAATGGTCGTTTAATGTAAAAGGCCGTCTGGAGTATTATCTTCGTGATCTTCCTGCTGCAGATTGTGTCTACCATCACACCTGCAGCGTAAATTTTCGAAGTGGAAAAAACATTCCTCGCGCATACTCCTCCGACGATCATGATTCGAAGAAAGGGAGACCAACTAATGAAGAGCAACACCAAGCATTCCTTCAGACCTGTGCTTACCTGGAAGAGAATGATGATGAACAACTGTTGATTGGAGACCTAATTTCCAAAATGGAGGAATATCTTCAAGGAAGTCAGAGCTCTGTCTACGAACGCAGGCACATGAAGAGAAAGCTTTTAGAACGTTACGGAACAAGATCATAATATCAGATGAAAGTGGGAAGGCAGATGTAGTAACACTACGAGAGATAGCTAATGAAATTCTTATAGATTATCACGAAAAGTCGAAAGAATGTGATATAGATATAGAGCTACAGAAGATTTACCTAGTAGAAGCTGCTGCAAAAATAATCAGAAGTGATATCAAGTCTGTCGACTCGCCTAGAAAAGATGTGTATCCATCTCCAAATGACATCACTGCAGAAAGTGCTCTTGATTACATTCCCAACAGTCTGAAATTGCTATTATCAAAAGCATTTGCGGGACAGGATGCTTCAAGAAAAATAGGTGCAATTGGGCAGAGCATTATGCAGGCAACCCGTCCTAGAGGATTACTATGTCCACTACAGATCGGTTTGTCGGTTCAGCTACACCACAACTTTAGGTCAAGGTACCTTATTGACGTTCTCCATCAGCTGGGTTACTGTTCGTCGTATGCAGAAGTAACAAGATTCGAAAGAAACGCGGCGCTGGCAAGTGGGTCTGGCTCTTTTACTGTTGATGAAAACACTGCAGTCCTTCTAGCAGCAGATAACGTCGATCATGATGTCTGCACTTTGGATGGGAAGAATACCTTTCATGGAATGGGTATGATTGCCGCAATAACTCCGAAGATCAAGATCCACCCTTCTATTCACAGGCGTAATGTTGGTGACAATGACATTAAGAAGATTGCAACCGTTGACATTAGGGAATATAGACACGCGAGAAGCATGTTGAGGGACATCTCATTCCGCGAACTTCCAGTACCCACTGCCACCATAAGTCGACTTAGTCTTCTCTGGCAGATATCTTCAGCAGAAAGATCAGGTCCAAGTTGGTCCGGAACAATGCAGGCAATTCACGGTGGATCAAGTGTCTCACATCCAGGTGTGGCGTCGATCACGTTCCTTCCCATCATAGATATGTCGCCAACTGACATGACCTGCATATTTTCGACATTACTATATTTGAGCAAGATAGCACGCGATCAAAAAGTCCCATGCATTATTACCTTTGATCAGCCTTTGTTCTGGAAAGCTTCC
Source organism: Bathynomus jamesi (assembly GCA_023014485.1). Taxonomy (NCBI): domain Eukaryota; kingdom Metazoa; phylum Arthropoda; class Malacostraca; order Isopoda; family Cirolanidae; genus Bathynomus; species Bathynomus jamesi. Next base: position 42,381 of record JAJOZX010004871.1, on the reverse strand, counting down.
CAAATCATCAATGAACAGAGAGACCTGCAGGACATTGTTTTAATGCTGGGATCATTTCACACTCTGATGAATCTTTGGGAGCAGTCGGTACTCTTATGAATGGTTCAGGATTGTCTGAAGTACTTCAAGAAATATACGGACCAAATGCCGTGCAACACATGATGTCTGGAAAAGCTGTTTCAAGAGCGATACGTGGTCATATGATAGTAGATGCAGCTCTTAGTACCTTACTAGTCGCAGACGTTTTCCCTCGTAATGAAGATGGAACTCCTCATGACCTCCATAAGGAAGCTTGTGACCTGCTCGACGATGTTATGACCGCCAAACAATCAGTTGAGGATGTGGAATCTTCGAATGCATTGTCTCAGATTGCTACCACTTTGGATGCGAAGAAAACTGACCTACAATCTACTTCGCAAACAAGTCAACTCTGGTTGGAATATCAGCGAATGATCAACATTGCACGTTCCTTGATAACAGCAGACAGAACCGGCTCGTGGGATTTGCACTTGCAAGCTATGCTGGAGACCATCCTCATAATTGCAGCAGCCGGACATCACAATTACCTGAAATCGATATACCTGTACCTGCAGAAAATGTTAAGTTTGCCTTCTGAAAATCCAGCCGTTAACAAAATGTTCCAGGAAGGTAAGTTTGTGGTAAGAAGAAGCGACAGATTATGGGCCGGACTCGGCACAGACCTGGTGATAGAACAAGTACTAATGCGTTCCCTGAAAAGCAGAGGCGGACTGACACGCGGAAGTGGATTTACAGACATCCAAAGGACAACGTGGCTCTTTTCTATGCCTCTGTGTTCCACTTATAACTTAGCAATGCAGGAATACACCAGAGTTTTGTTGGAAAGTAGTGAACAGCACAAGGAAATGAGGGGAAGTAGACAAATCAGGGACAGTAATGACATGAAGAACGTACTTGAACGTCTGGAATCCTTATCCCCATTCCATTCTACCTCGGGTCTCTGCAACATTGTAACAGGGCTAACTGCTGATCCCGGAGTTAACGTTCATCAATTGCATTCAATCGGTACGAACATTGTCGTAAAAATGATTGGGAAACAAGCCTTTACATATTCTGCCAAAAGATCTGACAAAGTGAAAACACTAGGATCTGCTTCTGCCGTTGTGATCACTGATGCTTCAGATATAGAAGTAGATCCTGCACTACTGTTTCAGAGAATGATGACTGTTGCCACTGGCGGAGACATGAATCTTGAAGATGTCATGTGTTACGAACTGTGTGCATATCCTCCTGCATTCTTCGAATCACGAAGTATCTTGAGGAAACCCGATAAGTCTCAGCTCGTTCATGCAATAATCAAATACACTGACACTTTACGCATGGAAGAAGTTCAAGAAATTCAGTGCACAGACCAGTACGTATTGGATGGTGGATCTCTACTACATCGTGTTTCCTGGCGTCAAAATGAAACATATGACAGCATCGCCAACTCATATGCCGATTTCACTCTGAAAACATATGGAAAAGCAATCATTGTTTTTGATGGCTACAGCAGCTCTCCTACGATCAAGGACATGACCCACAGAAGATGCAGCACCAAGACAAGCAGAAATATGAATCTCAGTCCAAGCATGAAGTTTGTTGGCCAGAAGGAACACTTCTTGGCTAATGAAAACAACAAGCAAGCATTTATTTCCCTCGTAGGTGAGATGTTGAAGAAGCACGGGTGTACTGTTCACAACGCAGATGGGGATGCTGATGTGGACATCGTTCGTGCAGCAGTTTCCTCATCAGAAAATGCAACTACAACAGTAATAGGGGAAGACACCGACTTGCTGATTCTCCTTCTGTACCATGCCAAGGACAGTGGTTTCAAGTTGTACTATCGCAGCGATATAAGACGGGGACCATCTCCTAATCCTGTGTATGATATTCTCAGCATTCAATCATTGTTAGGCAATGACATCTGCAAGTATCTCCTGTTTGTGCATGCTTTCACGGGCTGTGATAGCACATCCAGAATTTTTTCGATCGGTAAAGCCAAAGCATTCGACACACTGATGAAGGTGGCTGAACTCCGTTCAGTTGCAAATACATTCTGTTCTGATTGTTGCCAACACTCTGACATTGAAGCCGCTGGAAGAAAGGCAATGCTTCTGTTGTATGGCTGCAAAACACTTGAATCCACTAACGCACTACGTCATCGAATGTTAGTTGAAAAGGTAGCTACAGCTAAATCTTTTGTTACACCCGAACGTTTGCCACCTACCGATGCGTCCACAAAGTACCACAGCTTTCGCACATACTTTCAAATACTAATCTGGAAGTCTACAGAAGAGAAGATCGATGCAGAACAGTGGGGTTGGTATGTAAAGAATAATTCCTACTACTCTACAGCCTGCGACAAGCCACCAGCTCCAAATTATCTACTCAACATGATCCGCTGCTCCTGCAAGACGAAATGTGCTACTTCAAGATGTGGATGCAAGCGTAATGGAATGCCCTGTTCAGCCGCTTGTGGCGAGTGCCAAATCAGTGGTTGCGATAACAACCCAAGTACCGGTAATCTATCCGATGATAGTGATGAAGAGGATTAATTTCTGTATGTTTGTGACCAGGTATCACTTCTTCTGTAATGAACATAACTTGAAACTGGGAAAAAAATAATTGTTGTATTATTGATATAAAAATCTGTAAAAAGCTATATAACATTATATTTGCGTAATAACTGGTTGTGTTGTATATTGTTGAATTATTTAAAACATTACAACTGAAAGAAAAAGCATCAAATGTATCTCTATAAATAAAAGCGTAAATTATATATATATTTTTTTTCGTAGGAAACATCCAGTCCGCCATTTTGAATTTCATTTTTGGGGGTGTTCCCGAGGTCCAATTTTGTCGGATTTTGGATATGTTATTCGGCAATGGTTCCTGAGCTGGAAACAGTTTAGAAAGCTTCTGAAGCAATTTTGCCCAGGTCTAACTACAAATTGCCTGGACTAGTTAGATATTTTAATGAAAATTGTACGATATCGTGAAATCTTTAACAAAATATTGGCGAAGTCTAGGCTAGTCTAAGCAAAGTCTTGCTACGGTAGGCTGTATGTATATATATACAGTATTACTACTGCGGAGAGACTTTTCGATCACCCTGTATATATATTTCCACGAAAATTATTTCACGAAAGTAACACGAGGGGCGGTATGAAAGTAATGCCTCTTTTTGTATTTCCGAACCGAAAAATAAAAGGCATTACTTTCGTACCGACCCATATATATATATATATATATATATATATATATATATATATATATATATATATATATACATACCTTTGGTAACCTTTGGTTTGCTTCCGCCCAAATTGTTCATTCCGACGAAGGTCAAGCTTTTCACTCCACCTTAGACCTACAGTTTAACGTGAAATCCGAACTACGCCCCACCAGCAGCTCAGCGTCTTAACCACTAGGCCACCCAGGGTACCCATTTATCTACCAACCACTTTCTTTTTTTTATTGTGTAGAAGAATGAACAGCTGGGTTTTGCTGCGCGCCGCCTGCCGTCATCGGGTCTCGATCCCGGGGCCGATGGATTCGTAGTTAGCGACGCTAACCACTACACCACCGAAGCGCATATATATATATACACACTGTATAAAACATTGTTATTATAACAACAGATTATGGATTACTGAAATTAAATTAACTGAACCCAAAATGAGACGAAATATGTCATATCTATGCCTAATTAAAAAAAAAATTTGTATATCATATTTTTCTTATTTGTTCATGAAGACACAAGATAATCGTTTATATATACACAGGGTGGTTCAAAAGTCCCTATCTATTTTGCTGAAATAATGGTATTTTAGGATAAAAATGTAATAATATAATTAGATGTATATTTATTTATCAAGCTTAGGTCTAAGATTTGACGTGAGCACCATCAGTGTCTCTGCAAATCTCAAATCTGTCCACTGCGTTGCGGAACACATTCTCAAGCATCTCTGGGATTATTTTAGCGACTGTCGCGATGATGCGGGCCTGTAACTCTTGTTTTGAAAATCTCAAAGTTTATAAAACCCCACGCATAAAAATCTAATGGTGTTAAATCCAGAGATCGTGCTGCCTAGGGCCTGTTTCCACCACGTCCAATCCAGCGATTTGGTAACAGCTCATCAAGGTACGCCCGAACGATGTTTGCATAGTGACATGCAGTTCCATCTTGTTGAAGGACCTAAGCTTGATGGAGTGATCATGTAAATTATATCGCGAAAAAGATTTCAAGGAGCGTTGCTATAATGTTTAAACTTAGAAATGTAGTCCCTAAACAAGTTTTATTGACTCTTTATCATACTCTTGTTCTTCCTTATATAACATACTGCACCCTTGTTTGGGGAAACTCCGCTAACAACGCATTAAATGGTATCTTTGTCATCCAAAAACGAGCAATAAGGTTATTATCTGATGCTGATTTCCTTGATCACTCTAGTGCATTATTTAAAGAGCTAAACCTACTAAAGCTCAATGATATAACCAAACTGGCACATTTTATTTACAAGTGTAAGAGCAAAATCATTAATTTGCAATGGGTAAATAGATATTTTGTAACTCATCAAGAAATCCACCCGTATCAGACCAGAAATAGATCAAAGATTGTTATACCTCAATTTAGATTGTCTTCATCTCAAAAACTACCCATTTTCATTGGATTGAAACTATGGAATGACTCGCATGCCGATATAAAAAATATTGCGAATGTAAATTTGTTTAAAACCAAGTTAAAATCCCGATTAATAATGGGATACTAACAAAAATCTTGGATTAATGTCCACTAATAATGTTTTATATTGTCCATTAATATTGTTTAATATTGAAATACAGGCTTTAACTATTAATAATACTTATTTACTTATTTATTTATTTTATTATTACTAATTTATAACGGCTAGCTGCTTATTTTTAATGAGAGCCCAGTAAAGCCTAAAGCTTAAGGGCCAAATTAAAAATAAAAAAAATAAATAGTCGAGCTTCACAATTATTTATGTCATTGTAAAAATTGTAAGTTGTAAAAAGACTACTGTATTTATTTTATTATTAATAAAGGTTATTCTATTCTATTCTATTCTATTCAGTGTCGAGAATGTCATCTGAACGAAGCTGGGGTTCAAGAAACTGATGAAGCATGTCAAAATAAATTGGCCCTGTTACAGTAGCTTCTGCAAAGAAAAAAGTCCGTAAATCTTCGATCTTGTCATACCCAACCAGACATTAACCTTGGGAGAATCTCTCTACCATTCGTAGAACTTGGTTGGTTTTTCATTAGCCCAGATACGACAATTATGTCGATTGACGTTTCCGCATGTGTGGATTGTCGCCTCATCGCTGAAGAGGATGTAGTTTAATAAGTTTTCGGTATGAATTTTTTCAATCAATTATGTGCACATGGCGTCTCGTCTTGGATAATTAATTCTCTTCGTGTAACTCATGTAGCACTTGAATATGGTAACTTTTCTTTTTTAATGTTGATTTTAAAATCCTTAGAACAGTCGTGTTTCGTATGCTTCTACGTGATGTTGTGCGAGTTGACATTCTAGGACAGTGGTGGCGAACCTATAGCACGCGTGCCCATTTGGGCACGCGATAAAATTTGCCTGGCACGCCTAAGCATAGAAATTGTTATCCAAAAAATTAGTATAAAATAGTAAACTTAATGTTTATAATTTGGTGTAATATATATAAACTTTGGTGGGCACGCGAATTTTTTTTTATGGTTTACATGTTTTTTTTTGGCACGCGACTGCAAAAAGGTTCGCCATCCCTGTTCTAGGATTTGTTTCAAAGGCATCTTTTACCAATTCGACATTTTCTTAAGAGGTACCCGAACGTCCAGATCTTTCATCATTATGAACAGATCCTGTTCTTTTAAATTTATTGACCAGCTCGCGAATTACTTTGTCTGTTGGTTCTGGTTTGTGAAATCTTCTTTCCAATTTTCCTTGAATTTCTTTGCACTACTTCCCTTGAATACGTAGTGTTATTACCATCACACGTTCTTGTACATCCATCATCATCTATGGCCTGTAGAAAATAAAATAGAAATGCCATTATTTCAGCAAAATAGGGATTTTTGGACCACCCGGCACCCTGTATATACTAACAACAATTTTTACAGACAGTGAACTAACTGGGCCATATTTAATCACTTCTGAAGGGGTTTTACAAATATAATAACAGTACAACTGAATAAGTTTTAAAATTTTTCCAAATTTGACAATAATCCAAATCACTGCTGTTACGTAATTATACAATAATGCTTTGCTAACTTTAAACCGTACAAGAAATTTTGGAGTAGTCGTAACCTAAGTATCTAAAACTAAATGTGAAGTTGTAACACTATATATAAACTGAATAACTCTTCCTGCAAATAAATTTAATATTTATGACGTCATGTGTACCTACGTAAAACGCAAGCCTTGATATTGCAACGTGGAAAAACTACTACTCGAGCATTCTTAATAGTGTGAGTAGGGCTAATCTGAAGATAGGCTGCAGCCCAGGGAAAATACTTTGATATCAGTTCCTGAAGTTAAGAGGTTAATTGAAGAGTAAAAGACTGGTTCTGCGCCAGGGGTAGATGACCTATAGAATGAGCACTTAAAATATGCCAATGACGTGGTGTGCCTGCATATATCATTGCTCTTCTTAGCCATGCTTGTTCATAGTTATATTCCCTGCAGGCAGGTAGGTCCCTTGCAGGGATGGCTTCACTTAATGAGGCAACAGTTGGATGTTGTATAGATAACACGAGGATCAATAACTTAGTTTATGCCGATGATATGGTGTTAAAGAGTCCTTTTGTTAAAGGTCTGATTTGTCTGCTAAATGTCTGCGGATTACAGAGTGGCCCAAAAGGTACCTACCAAGTTTAACTCTTTATTTCACCAAAACTATTGAGAGTACAAAGATAGTTCAAACGCCATTCAAATCAGCATCTCAAGCTATTTATATGACAATGTGTTCGATGTGCTGTCCCTCCACTACGATAATTAATTTTTCGCAACCTCATCCCAAAATTCGATACCACACTGTGGAGAACCTCTGTCGGAATATCGACGGTTTGACGTTCAATCGATGATTTCAGCTCCTCCAAAGTCTTTGGGTTGCTCTGGTAAATTTATCTTCGAGGTATCCCAACAAAAATAAGTCCCACGGGTTGAGATCAGGGGCAGGCCAGTCAATGCTGCTTCCATAGTTCTTCCGATAGTCCAAACCAATGACATTCTCTCCAAACTGATGTTAAACAAATGGCGTGAGTAGTATAGTGTGTCAGCAAATTTTCATCGAATTCTACTCATTCGTTTCAGAGAAAATGTAAGTTAATGTTGGTAAGTACCTTTCGGGCCACCATGTATATTCGCAGAAACATGAATATTAGTTTTAAAATTACAAAAACTAAGGTTATGCAATTCCATCCCAAAAGCTTTAATCAGCTAGCTGATATTAGTTTCAAAATGAGAGGTGAAGCAACGGAGGAAGTACAAGAATTTAAGTGTTTGGGTCAAATTATGACCAGCTCCTTCAGTGATGACTCAGATATAAGAAAGCAATATCGAAGCCTGTGTTAAAGCGAATATGACTATAAAGAACTTCCGGTTCTGTGCAAGCGAAGTTAAAGACACTCTCTTTCGTACTTTCTGCAGTAATATATACGGACAACAACTCTGGGTGAATTATAAAAAAAGTTCTGGCAGAATCCTAAATTTGCTATATAACAGATCTTTCAGACTCCTACATAAATTATCCCGAAGATGCTCAGCTTCGCAAATGTTTACTAACCACAATATCTCGAGCTTCCCGGATGTAACGTGTTCAGTACAGCCTAACGCAAATAAATAATTAAAAAATTAGCCATCCCGATTGTCCAAGTTATTCATCAGTCCTGCCATATGTTTTCTAAGCTATGGAATTCGTGGTATGAAAACGTTTGTTTGTAGCTCCACTTAACTTCGACATTGCTGTACTATTTTTCATTAATCGTATTTCTGTCCCTAGTATTTGAATTGTCATTGTATTCTACATGGTGTTTCAGGTCGACCCTAGAAATATAAAAATTGCATAGTTACGGAATTACTATGGCAAACTTCAAATACCAAATATCAAATACAAACTACAATTTCCGCCAATTTCCATATTTTTAGGGTCGACCTGAAACACCCTGTATTGTCAATTCGTATTATTAAAAACCACGTTGTTAGAGCGAGTGCGTACGAGTATTTATAAAGACCTCCTCGTTGTAGCGAATGCATATTATTTAATGACTTAACAGAAACCACCCTTCGAGTCCTCAGTTGCTTCCGAAACGCTTATCACGCCCTTCTCGATTTGATGGCACTAGAGTTAGGTTAAGTCAAATTAGGGTTTTTTTTTTTTAGATATATGTATTTAAAAAAATCGGTACTTCGCTTGTGTGTGTTGTGTGTGTAACACTTGCAGCCTTATCATACAGATAGCGATAGCGATTCAGTTGAGTAATTTCACCTATTATAAACCATTATTTGTTCAAATGAAACCAAAATTATGAAGGTCATTGGAAGGACGTATCTGCATAAGCGGATTTATGAAGAGGCGAAAAAGGTGTCAGCCTCCAGTTGGCAAGGTTCCAGGGGCGGCTAAAAAAAAATAAAATATGTATATATAATTAAAACAAAAATAATATGTATATATAATAAAAAAATATATAATTATTATTATAAAAAATATAATATAATAAAACCAAAAGAAAAATCTGATTTGAATTTATTTCCAGACATTTTTTTTTTAAGTTTTGTTCGTAAAATGAATGTTTTTTATTTTCTTTAAAAACTGAAATTTTGAAATTTGTTTTTAAACTGAAATAAATGTTTTTTAAATATAACTTTTTTCTCCTTACTGGGGAGGGGGGGGGGGGGGTGGAGACGGTATATATTAAATAGCTTCGGGGGCGCAAATCCATCAATCCGCTACTAGTATCTATAAATATTTAATAACAGGATGTAATTATGGTTTGACGTATCTCAGTCAAGTTTTAGGAAAGTTTGTTCGAACTTTCTGATTTTATGTCATTTAATGTTTGATGAAGTTTATAATGAGGAACGTTTTTCATAAATTCATCAATATTCTTTCTTAAATGTATGAAAGCGGACCTATAATGATGGCATAAAAGCCAATATTTCAACCAATAAAACAATGGGTCCAGTATATGATAATAAAAACCCACTCTAATAGACAAAGTTTATTTCCACAACAGTATCCACCCGAAGAGGATGCCAGCGGGCATCGAAACTGTTGTGGAAATAAACTCTGTTTATTAGAGTGAGTTTTTATTATCATATTTTGACCTTCATGTAGAAAAAAGTGAAGTTTTTTGCATTTGTAATGGGTCCAGTTTTTTTACTGATTAACTTTTTTTTTCTATACTTCCATCGAGAAATATGGTTCCAAAATGGACAATTTCTGATGAAAATACACTCCATAACATCATACGAAGAAGACGACATTCGAAACAAAATTCGTGAAAAAAATAATTAAGGTTTTTAAATCGGGTGTTTAAAAAATCAGTCAAGAAATGGAATGAAATTGGGCCCGTTGATGACAAAAACAGGTCTGGAAGACCTTCGGTATTATCAGAAACCGCTATTAAGTACCTAAAGATTAGATAAGTATTAATATAAATAATGCGAGCGTGTTGGACTGACTAGATATACGTTTGTTTTGGGGGTTGTCACCTCCTTAACATCCAAGGTCATATGACGGAGGGGACTACGGCTTTACGTGAGATTCGAACTGCGGGTCGCAACATCATCTGGATGCAGAGGATGATACCCCATCCAACTGATCTTCAGATCCAATATCGCTTAACTTCTCTGATCGATGGGAAGCGGTGTTGGACAGTGGTTACAACGTTATCCGTAACTAGATATCGGTGTTGGACAGTGGTTACAACGTTATCCGTAACTAGATATAAGGAGGTTTATATAATACAAGTTAAACGTATGGAGACTAAAGTTTTACAGGTCTGACTGAAAATTTTGTTTAATATCAAGTCCCTCGGAGACGAGATTACACTAGTTCGTGGTCGTTTTAGATTGGTTAGTTATTTCCCACGTGATAATTTCGGCCAGTCAGGATCTTTGCAACAAATTTCGACTGTCAAAAAACTGGATTCGGCTAAACTTAATATTTACCAAAATTCTTTCGATACTGTAAAGAATGTCAACAATATATGTCCTTTTTTAAATAAGCCCTAACAAATGAGATCCCACACTTATAACGAAACTTATCGGAAAGAAATTGCATAAAAACCTCGTGTAAAGAATTTGCCGTACAGTATAGTTTTTAACTCTTAATTCACTTAGGTCTAAAGTCTTTTAGCTTAGGCCTATATGCCAACTTAATTAAGTCCATATTAAGCTAACCTAGTCGGAGTTCGTGTAAAGTGTTCAAACTGATAGGGCCTAACATCGATAACAAAGGCCTAAAGTTAGCTTATGTTAGGACTAATTTACATGACCTTACCATATTTTCTATTAATTTTATCTTACCTCCTGAGTGATTCGGGTAAATTAACTGTAGGAATTACATTTTCTATCTTTATTCTTGATGATGGTAACCAGAGCAATTTGCCTTCAAGGTTCTATATGGGGAAACATACATTCAGAACACACACTACTTTGACTATACCTTGTCTGTCCTTCATTTCACCTTTTAAAAACTATAAATTTATTTATTAAAACTATAAACTATAAACTATAAAACAAATTTATTTATTTATTCTTCTCTTGTCTTATGGCAACGAATAATAAACTAAATCTTTCACTTTTCACATTTCTGGTGCAGCTGTTGCAAATTCTGATGGAACAAACTGCCATTTACCCTAGCATTAATTTTAAATGCGTTAAAAATATATTTAAAACAAAACTTTGTTTTTCTTTTTTCCCACGTTTTGAATTAGGCCTAGCTGAATCGCATTGGAGTCGGTGCGCGTCACTAAACTGTCACCCTCGGCTCTGGATAATAGGATAATTCTTAATGATCCGAGAAAGCAAATTTGCTGTTGCCAGTATTTTAATAAAACAGACTCTTTGCTCATATTGTCAGGAAGCAGAAAAATTCAGTTTACTCGTTCCTGTTAATTTCCTGCGAGTTTCAGTTATAAAATCCGTAACAATTTTTCGATTCTTGTCGGTCAGAAATGTGTTCCTTACCACGTGATCAGAAATTCTTAACAAGAACATTTTTCTGCTAAAAAGAGAAATGGACAGAGAAAAACGACAATGACGGCGCTTGACTCAGATTTTATAAGCGATTTTTAGTATTTTGGTGCTTACAACACTAATCACTATCATTCCAGTTGATGTATGCAGCTTCGTACGAATGCGCTACGAGGATAAATAGTTAATACTTCCCATAATGTTTCCGTGTCATTTCCATGCTTTCCTTAATCTAATCGAAAAGAAGACACTGAGGTCGGGGGTTCGACTCCAGATGATGATGATGATAGTAATAATAACCCGGAGTTAGGGCAATGGGCCGCATTAGATCTGATCGCTGTGCCCGTTTCTAAACCTCCTGACTGATTATGGCATTTCCGTGTAGGATGTAGGGAGTGTAGGGTATATATAGTTCACAATTGCGAGTGTATTGTCAACCTTTCAGATGTTCCATGCGATGATTCCTCATTTCAGAAAGGTCAAGCTTGTTGCCCTTCCTCGTCATATATATATATATATATATATATATATATAATATATATATATATATATATATATATATATATATATATATATGTATAAAACAAGGAAAGTAAACAGATTCGTCCTCTTCATTCAAGTGTAATAATTACAAAATTCTGCATATGCGCCCCGTGATTCCATTCATTGACAATTAAATTTCAGAAAATGGCGAATCATTTTCAAAATAAGTGAATATCATTTAAATCTTGAAACCTCATTCTCGCTTAACTTCGCTGATCGACGGGAAACGGATGTTACGACATTGGACACGATGTAGCCCAGTGGTGCACAAACCTTTTTTGATGCGAGGGCCAAACCAACCATCTGTTTAATATGTAGGGGCCAGATATATAGATATTCTATTTTTTATAAATATGCATTTTTATAACCAGGGGTAATATTTCAGATTTTTCACTTTTTCATTGAATTGAAAAGACCCGTGGGGCCACTGAAAAGACCCGCGGGGGCCACATTTTGCCCGCGGGCCAGGGTTTGTGCGTCACTGAATTGTAGCCCATCCATCCCTCATGCGGGTGATTTGAATGTACCTTGTGTGTCGCGCTTGAAAGAAAACTCCATTAAACAACGAACATCACACATTTATTTCAAGCAACGTAACACGTTTTATACAATGTTCTCAGGTTTGTAATAGCTGTAATTTAGAATTTAGTTTTCAGACCATTTACTGCTATAAAAATGATTTTACCTTTAAGCTCAAGTGTACATATTGAATTAAGAGAATCACCCGAGCTTTAAAGGTAATTTCATACAAGTGTTTCCAAATATACTAAAATAGTTTCGTGGGATATTAAGTGTAAAGACAAATTTTATGATTGAAATTAATTTGCAATATATATATATATATATATAATATAATATATATATATGAAACTTGGCACATTTTTGCTGTTAATAAAACGTACAAAATTTATATAAAACGACTTTTGGGGAATATCTCTATAATTTATATAAAATATTAGATTAGTAACAATAATATTTAAGTTGTACTTCAAATGTGTTTCATTTCTGACCCATTTTTGCGCTCCTTTGTTTAAAATTTGTAACTTATGCATAAATTAGGGAACCTTTTATTAATCCTTTCAACGAGTAATGCGAAGAAACTGGGCGAGGTCATAGTTTTAGATGATTAATATAGAGTGATCCAAAAAAAAAAAGTATTCCTAGAAATAACATATAATTTTGGGAACACCTTTCTTTGTTTCTGGATCACCCTGTATATTCATTACGTTCACGTAGGTGTTCAGCGTTTACTTATGTATTACCCAAATCATTCATGATTATGTCAGTTTACAAACGAATTATTCATTCATTCATTTACTTACATTAATGTTATAAAACTTGCAATAAAATGATAATTAAAACCCATTCTAATAGAGAGAGTTTATTTCACAACAGTTTCGATGCCCACTGGCATCTTCGTTTTTCTGTATCCACCCGAAGAGGATGCCAGTGGGCATCGAAACTGTTGTGGAAATAAACTCTCTCTATTAGAGTGAGTTTTAATTATCATATTTTGACCTTCACGTAGAAAAAAGAAGTTTTTTGCATTTGCAATAAAATGTCGATAAAAATTATGTGGAACGAGAGAGAGAGATAAAATATATACATTTAAATACATATGGCGACGAAACGTCTTATTTTACAAAAAATTTCAAACGATAGATACATTTTGTAAAATGAAATACGATACTAATGCATAGAGCTGCCAAACCTAATAAAAAAAAAAATGAAAAGGTGACAAAGGTTACTCAGTTTTGCATATGAATTTAAAATTAGTGATTATATATATATATATATATATATATACACACTTTATTTGGATCACCCTGTACTTTAACAAAATCCACATTTCTTTTTTTTAATGCATGAATTCCGCGTTCTTATACTTTTTATTCTGTTTTTGAAGAAAATCTTGAAAGGAAAGTAAATAATTAAAACCCCTTAGGCCTATACTGTATTTACGTCTGAGTCAAATTTTTCATAGGTCCAACGTGATCAATGAGATTTGAACCAAGATTTTTCTCTAAAGAATTTTGTCTTAAGGTAAACCGAAAGTCATTGTTTGTTTTAAGTGACTATTATCCTGAGTGATTGCTTGAAAACATTTAAAAATAATTAAAAGTTTGTGGTAAAATTTACAATATAAATAGAACCTTTAAATTCACACCAATTGAGTTCTTTATCATCAGTTTTTAAGCCAGTCATTAGTGAATTTGTGTGTGTGTGTGTGTGTGTGTGTGTGTGTGTGTGTGTACATTACATATAAAGAAGAAAACACTGAATTTAAATATAAATAGATAAACCTAAAAATCAACTTCTATATTATAAGGATTGTACGTATTATGAAATTAATATTCATTGGCTATTTTCGGAATATGTACAGTAACTTACGTAGGCTATAAAACATTTCATAAATGGTATCAAGAGGAAATGTTTAGAAAAAAGTTCATTTCACAAAAAGTGAAAAAGTGCCAATGAAAAAGTAACAAAAAAGTGAAAAGCGAGTAAAAACGTGACAAAAAGTAAAAGAGTGAAAAATGTGACAAAGTAAAAAAGTGAGTGAAAAACGTGACAAAATTTAAAAAAAAAAAAGTTAAAAACGACAAAAAGTGAGCGAAAAAGGTGACAGCCTGACAGCTCCGATATACAAAAACTTGCTTGTACACTTTTTGGTAATATAATAAAGGAAAATGGCTTAAAAATAAACCTTTGAAATGAAATTTTCCGAATCAAACTTTTTCAGTGAATAATTTAAAAATTCAGTAGGACCAAACTCTCAAATTTTTGGGAAGCACATTTCAGTTCAGTTTTACTGAAATTTTAAATTCATCTACTCTCACTTTGTTTCAGGATGTAAATTATATACAAATGCTTTTTTTGAGGGAATAAGTAGGGTATGAATAAGAAGGGTATAATGCCACTAAAAATAAGGGAACTGGAAGTAAAAATAAGATGAAATTTTATATTCCCCCCTCCCCCCTCCCCCCCACGTCCTCAAAACAAAACAAAACCAAAATAATAATAATAATACAAAATAAAAAGAACAACTAAAATATAAATAAATTAAAATTTTTAATATTTATTAATCAAACTTTGAAATAAAGGAATGGCAAAAAATCAAAGAAAACAAAACACTTAACTTAAAACTATATTCTAATAATAATAACAATGATGATATATATATATATATATATATATATATATAATTAATTAGGTATTAATCTTGTATATAATTAATTAATTAGGTATTAATCTTGTCATTCGTCAGAATAAACAATTTGTGGGGAAGCAAACCTAAAGTTAATAATTACGAAAGTGTTTAAGAGCTGGTAGAGCTTATCTTTAATTTCTAATCTTTAAACATATCTGTGAGGATTTCTTATTTTTCGTGACAGCAGTAAACTGTAATATTTGTTTCATATATTTTTCATTTAAAAATAACTGAATAAATAGTACTCCCAAAGATATGGATAAAGATGAGGTAGATAAAGTGTAAAACACATTCGTAATTATCAAATAATAATTAATTAATCCAACTCAAATATATATAATTAACAAACTTGACGGGTCTGGTTATTTTTTTTTTTTTATGCAAGAAGGAGGGGCCAAGGACGAATGCCCGCAAAAACATCTTTTACATAAAAGAAGAGAAAGCCAAAATATAGATAATATTGTTACATTTTTTTTTCCATTTGATGTCGCAAAGCATTTTTGCTTAACTTAGGCCGGTCGCGTAGAGGATCGTCTCGCGACTCACGACTGACGACCCGAGTCGCGCGTGATTTTACGAGACGATCGTGCGTGCGGCCGGCTTTAAGTCACTTTATTTAAGAGAAGCTAAATTTTATTTTATTTCAGACCTTTCTTGGACACTATTATTATTATTATTATTAATATTATTATATATTACTTTCATCGTCTTATATATTAATAATAACAGATCTTCTTGTCGAACTTAGAACAAAAAGTCCCTCGATTTTAACTCATTTTTCCGAAAGATTGATTGTGAGGACAAAATTTTGAGTTTCGCTCTTTTTTTTTTTTTTATTGACGAAATATTAAAGTGTCTTTTTTTAAGTTTCACATTTCGGTTTCATCAGTGAGAAATTTAATTAATTTACTGAAAATAAGTTTATTTTTTTTCAAGAAAAACAAATATTACAGATTATTTGGAGACACGATGTTTTAGTCCTAGAATTGAACTCTTAACTCTTTAGTGCCCATTGGTAGAATTTCCTACCAACAAAATTGTTTGTCATTATTGCATTACTTTTTCTCGTATTCACGCGATCTTCGGTATGAGTCATTGATATGACGTATTCTTTTAGTAAATTGCGTCATATTAATGACTCATACCGAAGATCGCGCGGATCCATGAAAAAGTGATGCAATAATGACGAACACTTTTGTCGGTAGGAAATTCTACCAATGGTCACTAATGAGTTAATTTAGGTACGATCACTTTTTTGGGGTTTCATTGTGAATTTCTTTCTTTTTTATTTCGTTTCTTTTTCTTTATTGGACGTTTTCCGGATTTGAACCGTTATTTTTTTTGTTTCTGTTTGTTATCCTTTAAAATCGTTTTCCAGTATTTTAATTTAACGTCTACTTCCGTTGTCGGGGTTATCGTCTGGTCGTTTACATATCACGTTCCGTCCGTTCATTGCCACGACACCGGAGTTTCGCGCTGTCTTCGTCTCCGTCGTGGTCCCGATTGCCTACTGCACTAGTTGCAGGAATTCCTCCCTGGTTCTCACATCGTCGCGGAACGATCCCAACATCTTGGAAGTGATAGTCTTCGCGTTGATCTTCTGCACTCCTCTCATCACCATGCACATGTGGCTAAGAGGACAAAAAGGAAGAAAAATGAAGCGGTGAGAAACGAACGAAAGAACTGCGGTAGCGTGTCAATGATCTCAGTTTGAATTAAACTCATTTAATCCAAAGTCTTTGAAAAAGGGTGCTAGGAAAATTCGATCTCGGAAAATTGAAGCAAATCTATGAGCTCAGATAGTAAAAAATATTTAAATCCCATTTGCCAGCTATGATGAAAACATAAACGAGAATTTGAAAAGATTTATTAAAGGAATTGTTTGTTGTTTAAAACCTAAAACTAAAAAGATACCCTTAAATAATAGTAAAACATAAAAGATTCGGTCTCAGAAAATTCGGTTTTGGAAGATTCGGTCTTGAGACTCGAAAAGAAAAGTTAAAATGAAATTAATCTATGAGCAAAAGAGATTTTAAGAAGGCAATTTTATCACTTTGAACATACTTTTGCGCGAGTATTTCGATGCGCGCGAGTCGAGTGTTTCATATTTTCTCTTTTTACTTGGCTTTCTCCTCGTTGCAAATGGAAATTTTAGTTTGCTTCTAACTGATGATTTCAATGCGGAATGAAATGCTTCAAGGGCATTATTAGTTCGGGGCAATTTTTTTGACCTAACCTAACCGAAATTTCCAAGACCGAATTTTCTGAGATCGAATTTTCTGGACACTCATTGAAAGGAGATCAAAGAATTTTTCAGCATTGTACATAAAACCATCCGTAATAAATATTTGAATCTAAAAATCACGTTCGCGATACAAAAGATAATCTCTCATAAAACTAGAAATAAATCAATATTATGAAGTAATTTTAACACATTTATTAATTTTCAGTTTTATTATTTATTGATTTATTGTTTCATTACGGCGAGTTTCTAAAAAGTTAAATTATTTTTAATCAATGGGTGCGGCCAGGCAAGATCTCTTTATAAGGGGTATCTATTACGTTTAAATTTAGTTCAACTATTAAACTCAAATAGGGGTTTAGCAATGACGTATATCAGTGACCAAAATTTACAAGAAAAAACCTAAATCTTAAAAATTATAATATAACTTTTGGTTTGGTTTGCTTCCGCCCGAATTGTTCATTCTGACGAAGGTCAAGCTTTTCACGCCACCTTAGACCTACAGTTTCACGTGGAATCCGAACCACGCCCCACCAGTAGCCCAGCGTCTAGGCCACCCAGGGTACCCATTTATCTACCAAACACTTTCTTCATTGTGTGGAAGGATGAACAGCTGGGTTTTGCTCCGCGCCAGCTGCCGTCACCGGTTCTTGATTCGTAGTCAGCGACGCTAACCACTACACCACGGAGGCGCACTATATATATATATATATATATATACAGGGCGTCCCAAAAAAATGTGTATACACACTTTAAATAATTATAAAGGCAGTGTTTATTAAAATACATTTCATTTTCAAAATGTAATAGAATCTACAGACATTATTTAATTGTTTTGTCAACGCCTGTTTTCAAACTGACGTCCGTTCTGGTCCAGGCACTGCTGATAACGCGAAGCAATGGAATCGCAAACATCACGAAACATTTCGTTTGGTATTTGTGTGCATTCTCGTTCAATGGCTGCTCTCAATTCAGCGACTGTTGCAGGTTTTATAGCGTAGACTTTGTCTTTTAAGTATCCCCATAAAAAAAGTCTAGTGGTGTGAGGTCTGGTGAACGCGGAGGGTATTCTACGAAACCCCTTCGTCCAATCCACATCCACATCGTGCCAAGTACCACTCGCAATACTCCACTCTTCGGTCCGGATCATCTTCATTAATAGCATGGACTAATCTTGGAATGTAACTTTTCCATTGACAGCACTTCAAAATGCGTTGGACAGACGATTCTGAAATTCCTACCTCACGACTCGCTTGCCGCACAGATTTTCTTGGACTTTGGTGATACGTTTCCAGTACTCTTTCTTGCTTTGTGGGGCTTGTCGATGTCCGTGGTCTTCCGGAACGCTTCTTGTGGACATTCTGAACAGTTCCATCGGCTTCAAACTTATCTCTAATTCGAGTGATGGTAAGTCGCGTTGGTGGATCTGTTTGAAACTCCCTCCTAAACTGTCTTTGCACTTCAACTGCGTTTTCACACTTCCAGTAGCATTTTAGAATGAATTTCCTTTGTTCAAAGCTTAGTCTGACTGCCATTATTAATTCTAATGGGTTTAACTTGGAAAGAAAGAAACATCAATTGAGCTATCAGCTGTTAAAGTGTGTATACATTTTTTTGGGACGCCCTGTATATATTAATGATTGGGGTTGTTTAACCTCCTTCGCAACATCTAAGGTCATATGATGGAGGGGACCTACAGCTTTACGTGGGATCCGAACCACGCGTCGCTACATAATCTGGGCGCGGAGGACGGTTTCCCATCCAACTACTACCCAGACCCAATGTCGCTTAACTTCGCTGATCAACGGGAAGCGGTGTTACGACATTGGCTACGCCGTAGCCCATATATATATATATATATATATATATATTAGTGGTGGACCGGATGTCAGTTTTTCAACATCTGCGGATGCGGATTTTTTATTTCAATATCCGCGGATGTGGATATTTAGTATATTTAGTTAATCTATCAATATAATATAGAAATATGAATATATGACATAATTTTTCAAATTTCGTGATATTACTACTATGGCAGGCAATGCATAAGAATTAAAATTAATATTAATGTTTTCATCATGATAAAAAATAATAACTTTCTCAAGAGTTTCAGCCACAGAAAATTCAATGAAACAAGTTTCATTCAATTTTCTGTGTTACCACGTATTTATATTTTCAGGTTTATATATTTGTTTGTTCATTAATAATTAATACTTTACATGAAATGCGCATGACTGGGCCTTATAAGCTACTTTATAAGCTAATTTAATTGTAAATTGCATAATTTATTAGAGGTAATATCCGCATAACATCCGCAGTCAGAAGTGCGGATGCGGATATCCGGTCCACCACTAATATATATATATATATATATATATATATATATATATATATATATCATCATAATACATAATTGAAGCATATGGGAATAACAGGAAAAGTAGGGAAATGGATATATAATTTCCTTAGTGAGCGGCGGCAAGTCGTTACAGTACAAGGCGCATCTTCATCAGAAGTCCTCAGCTCAATACCACAAGAAACAATATTAGCTCCATTACTCTTCATAATCATGCTAACTGACATAGATGAGGACGTTACCAGAGACAGCGCAGTAACATCCTTTGCCGATGACACAAAGATCAGTAGAAAAATAAGAAACACAGAAGATATATGATATCTAGAAACAGACATGAACAGAATCTACAAGTGGACGGAAGACAACAATATGAAGTTTAACACTGAGAAATTTCAGCTGTTACGGTACTGAAAAAGAGAGGACCTAAAAAGCCATGGAATATTGTATCCCAGATGGACAGGAAATTTAGAGAAATTCTAAAGCAAAAGACTTAGGGGTTGTAATGAATGATGATGCGAAATTTGAAACACAAAATAAGATAGCAGTAAACAGAGCAAAGAGTAACTGGCCAGATACTGACAACCTTTAACCGAAGGGATAGGAATATAATGATTCCTCTACTGAAAACACTAATCATACCCAAATAGGAATACTGCTCGGTCCTGACATGCCCATGTGAAAAAGAAGACATTAGACAACTAGAAGAGATTCAGAGAAGCAGGGGCGTACCTAAAGTATTTGGCACCCGGGGCAGATCCTTCCTTTGGCACCCCCCATAAATAATTATAAAATTTAAACACACAGAAAAATATATGTTTGCAAGTAGATTTTTAAACAGTACAGTACTGTCATAAGCAAATTGGAAATAAGAAAAATGCAGGACATTAAAAATTCAGTGAACAGACAATACTGCATTTTATTTTATACAAAAAACACAGGAAATCCAGTCTCAATGCTCAGCCTATTCTTCAAAGGTATCATAAATAGAGAGGATTCACAGTCTCTGCTTTCGAGCCTTAATTTCTGCAAATTGATCAATGACATCATCAAAATTCATCTTCTTTGCATATTCATGTTCAATTGAAAGTAAAACCAGATTTGTCAATCTTGTTTGACTCATGGTCGAGCGAAAGAAATTTTTTATCAATTTCAATTTGGAAAAACTTTTCACATGAAGCAATAGACACACAGACAGTCAAAAAGAATCTCAAACACAGTGACAAGCTTGGCAAAGATTCGCAAAAATCCCATTTCACAATAAACTCCAGAAACTGCAATGCTGTCCATTTCTTTGCCTCTTCAACGCTGATTTTGGCAGCTTCCAAATGCTTCCGAAGTCGTCCAATTTCCACACTATATCTTCATCAGAGAATTCATCGAAAATCTGAGCATAACAAGCATGAACTATTATAACTTGAAATACATTAACTGAACAAATTGTCTGTAATTATTATTATCATTTTTTTTTTTTGGGGGGGGGGGGGGGGGGGGGGGGGGGGGGTGCAAACACGACTCCTAAAAAAGCAGAAAACTATGAGCATTACTCACAAATAACTAGACCACTGACAAAATGAAAATTAACAGCATATCCAGTAAATAAAGAAGTAAAAAAAATCACATCACGACGATGCATTTATTATAACATCACGACGATGCATTTACCAGGTATTATAATATCACGACGATGCATTTATAAACACTTAAACATCACTATGATACCACATTGTCAAAAATTACTGGACACTGGTATAAGTACCATGATATTGTTATAAACAGCAGCACTTTATGCTTTATCATAATTATTTAATGAAACATACCTCATGTATGTGGAGTCACAGTGTCAAGTGAACAAGACGGAATGTCAGTTGCAGCCAGCTGGCTATGCTCAACAAACTGATGACTAAAACGTCAACAAACGTTCGCCTTTCGATGTAATTTTTATCAAATATTTAATTTTTCGATTGTAAATTTTGTATTGCCAATAAAAATAAAAAATTATTTTATAGTGGAAATTAACATTAAGCTGTTGTAATAGCTTGAACATTTTTAAATTTTTTTTTTACTTTGGCGAATTTTTCATTTGTTTTGAAAACTTGTACTGGTATTTCAACTCTCCCCATGGCACCCCCCTCCTGGCTGTCAGCCGGGGCGGACCGCTCCCATCGCACCCCACTTAGTACGCCACTGCAGAGAAGCTTCACAGTCAAGATCAAGGGGTGCAAAGAACTAAACTACTGGGAAAGGTTATGCGAATTAAACCTATATTCACTGGAAAGGAAGAGAGAGAGAGAGATACACCATTATTTGCACTTGGAAAATAATAGAGAAACTAGTCCCTAATCTTACGCTGAACCCTGTAACTCCCCAAACAGTAAAAAGTAGAAAAGGAAGACCGTGTCGTATTCCCAAATTAAAGGCTAGACAGGGAACATCCTTAACCCTGAAAGAAAAAACTGTTTAATCAGCTGCCCAAACACCTGAGGAACACGGGTGGTGTTGCAGTGGACATCTTCAAAAGATGATTAGACGCCTGGCTCGGAACAATCCCCGATGAGCCGGGCGTACCTGGCTATGTGAAGTGGAGAGTACACGAAACCAACTCACTACTTCACCAGGCTAACTCGAGAGGAGGGGCGACAAGCTTGACCTTCGTGAAATGAGGAATCATCGCGCAGAACATTTGAAAGGTTGAAAGGTGTATATATATATATATATATATCAGGGTTGGGTCAATTAAATTAATTAGCAACTTTTTGCCGATTAAGTTAATTAATTTAACTAGTTAAATTTTTTAACAAGTTTAACTTAACAATTGAAATATTGGAGCAAGTGTAGTTTACGTTCCCCTGACGCAAAAGGGAATACAAACTACACTAGGTCAAAGATGGGGAACGTAAGGTTTTATTTGATTAGGTATACGCGGACAAAGTTTGGGAAAGCAAACTACACTAGAATAATGTAGGGGAATGTAAACTACACTAGGCACCACAAGGGACGTAAACTACATTTGCTCCGAAATATTGACTGATTAATTAAATCAATTAACTTCGTTACTTGTACGTTATCTCCCCCCACCAATTTTGACAGAATATTTTCGTTAAAACTAACTAAAATATCACGACTTAACCTAACCAATTATGAAGGGCGTACAATTGATCTATTATTAATTATAACATTGTTTGTTTCTGGAATAGTATTTACTATTTACTAATAGATCAACTGTACGCCCTTCATAATTGGTTAGGTTGAGTCGTGATATTTTCGTTAGCTTTAAAGAAAATATTCTGTCAAAATTGGTTGGGGGAGATAACCTACGTCCTACAAGTACCTTAACTTCAATTAATTTTCATATAAAAATGCTATTTTTATCTTTGAGTGAAATGTAAATTGTAATAGGTTAAGAGATGAAAGGTTTTAGAACCTCATCTTCTGTAAATTTAACAACCATGTTTAATTTGTATGTGAAGTATATATTTTGTGTCTAAAATTTGACTATTATTGGTAAGGAATCTGGATTATGTTCAGTGTCAATAGCGTACAATATAAAACATACAGTTTAAAAAACAATTTATTAAATTCATTTTGCCTTCATTTTTACAATGGAAAACTATTATATCCCTAAAAGTTGAGATTTGTTGAGAAAAGTTGGGTTCAGACCATAAACAAATTTAATTTATTTATAAGATACAGAAAAATTATAATAAAAGCTTATAGAAAAATTATCCTTATGTCTTGCCCTGTATAATATACAAAAAAAATACATATAATTTATCAGATATTGACAACCACACACACAAGGTGATCCCACATAATTACAGGTTTATCATTACCTTCATTAGTTATATATAATGATGAGTCTACAAAATACTTCCAAGAAAGAAAAAGTTAATCAACTAAATTGATTAACTTTCAAAATTAACTTAACTAGTTAATTTTTAAAATTTGCATAACTTAATCTCAAATTAACTTAACTAGTTAATTTTGGAAGTTAATCGACCCAACCCTGATATATATATATATATATATTAGTATGAACGCAAAATGGGAGTGCAGAAATGTTGCAGAGATAATGATCAATGTTGCAAAGGGGGGTATGTTGCAAAGGGGGTGGGGGTATGCAGTGAAGGGGGTGGGGGAATGCTGCAGGTGCAACAAGGGGTCATGAAACTTGGAGGCGGCGTTATCCCCCAAGAGAAAGACAGGAGGAGGAGAGAAAAGGAGAGAGGTGTTCACCTGGCAGGAGCCAAGTGCATATTAACACTTCAGCCGACCCGCCGTCCTCTTATAGGCCCCTAATCAGCTAGTTGGCTTAGAAGGAGCTAAGGGGGAGAGGGGAGAGAGCTTCGGGGGGAGAGGGGAGAGAGCTTCGGGGGGAGAAGGGAGGATGACCTCCCCCCAAAGGGGTTGCCTTAACCTAAGAGAGGAAAAGAAAGGAGAGACGGAGGAGGGCTTTAGGGAGAAGAAAGGGATGTCCTTACCCCCCAAAGAGAAACCTAACCTAAGTCTTAACCTTACAAGGTAGGATAGTGAGATCTTTATTCCGCAGAAGTTCGCATCGTTATGACCGCTCGGAAGCCAAGCGGGTTTTATATAGAGGAAGGTTGAGTTGCCAGATATCACTTTTTATTTCAATTGTTCAGGTATACATTATTAGGGTGAGTTGCTAAATACCACCATTTATTTTAATTCACACGAGTTACCAAAGCAAGTGAACTTTCTCCTTTAAGATAAGTAATTATTAAAACAATATTAACATTAAAAGAAATACATTTAAACCGAAATAAATAAAGCACCATTCTGTTTATAAAATAAATAAATAGAAATTAAATACACGCCCTTTATCTTCTACTGTACAAAATCAGAAAATAAAAAAGAAATAATTCCAATAACGTATTCCTTTATTCATTTGTTTTCAAGCTAATTTCATACAAAAATATTAACACACTTTATTTATATATAATTATTTTAACTAACTTCACCTAAAGGTCTATTTACTTTTGTCATTCCTCTGTGTATATACATATATATATATATATATATATATATATATATTTTAACTAACTTCACCTAAAGGTCTATTTACTTTTGTCATTCCTCTGTGTATATTATATGATATATATGATATATATATATATATATATATATATATATATATACACCGGGCGTCCCAAAAAAATGTATACACACTTTAACAGCTGATAGCTCAATTGATGTTTCTTCTTTCCAAGTTAAACCCATTAGAATTAATTGGCAGTCAGACTAAGCTTTGAACAAAGGAAATTCATTCTAAAATGCTACTGGAAGTGTGAAAACGCAGTTGAAGTGCAAAGACAGTTTAGGAGGGAGTTTCAAACAGATCCACCAACGCGACTTACCATCACTCGAATTAGAGATAAGTTTGAAGCCGATGGAACTGTTCAGAATGTCCACAAGAAGCGTTCCGGAAGACCACGGACATCGACAAGCCCCACAAAGCAAGAAAGAGTACTGGAAACGTATCACCAAAGTCCAAGAAAATCTGTGCGGCAAGCGAGTCGTGAGGTAGGAATTTCAGAATCGTCTGTCCAACGCATTTTGAAGCGCTGTCAATGGAAAAGTTACATTCCAAGATTAGTCCATGCTATTAATGAAGGTGATCCGGACCGAAGAGTGGAGTATTGCGAGTGGTACTTGGCACGATGTGGATGTGGATTGGACGAAGGGGTTTCGTAGAATACCCTCCGCGTTCACCAGACCTCACACCACTAGACTTTTTTTATGGGGATACTTAAAAGACAAAGTCTACGCTATAAAACCTGCAACAGTCGCTGAATTGAGAGCAGCCATTGAACGAGAATGCACACAAATACCAAACGAAATGTTTCGTGATGCTTGCGATTCCATTGCTTCGCGTTATCAGCAGTGCCTGGACCAGAACGGACATCAGTTTGAAAACAGGCGTTGACAAAACAATTAAATAATGTCTGTAGATTCTATTACATTTTGAAAATGAAATGTATTTTAATAAACACTGCCTTTATAAGTATTTAAAGTGTGTATACATTTTTTTGGGACGCCCTGTATATATATATATATATATATATACACACACACTGTCTTTACAATTTCGTAAATTTTTTTTTCGTTCATTTTATTAATTCTTTCGATTTGAAAAATCTATACACACACACACACACATATTTATATTAAATTTCCATATGAAAACGTTTAATAATATGTTGAAGATATACTGAAATGTATATTAAATTTGGCAATAACGTTTATTTTCATACAAAAACGTTTATTTCCACGTTATGTTAGACGAGGAGGCAGGTACTCAAAAGATTCACCCATATTAGCCCGAGGCCTTTTTGAAGGTCGCAAAGACTGACCGCAAGCTGGCGAGAATGGAATGTGGGTCAAATTTCCACTCTAAAAAGACTCGCTTCGTCTCTTCTGTCTCCACGCGAAAGCTTTTCCTTGTGCATAAATAATTTTAATAACTTCGTTATTTTCCTTTACGTTTAATTTGTACGGTATCATATTCCAATTAATGTCTCTGTTTTTGATTTTAAATCACTGTCAAAAATGATTATCAGAAAATCAGCTCAAAGGTCTTTTTCAAAATTAACACATTTACATAGGAAGTACTCAACAATTGAATAAAATTACTTTTCCTAATGAATGTAAAACTAAATTTAAAATATATACACAGAGAGAGAAAGTGAGGACCACGCATACACACATACACACACACACACAAATAAAAAAAAAAATATATATATATACATACATATAGGTGGTGCAAATTACAGTAGTAATAATGATAGCTAACTCAGTTTTCCTTTTCCCCGAATTGTTCATTCTGACGAGGGTCAAACCTTTCACTCCGCCTTAGACCTACAGTTTAACGTGGAAATCGAGTACATTAATCCGGGCGGGGTGAAATGTCTTCGCCCCCGATCTCTGAACAGCACCCGCCGGCTAATCCACTAGGATACCTAGAGTACCCATTTATCAACCAACCCAAACAGATATTCATGAACTAAATACAAATTAATCACACAGCTACGCGAGAATTGGCAAGTCAAACCGAATATATTAATCCGTGCGGGGAGAAATTACAATGTCATCGCCCGATCTCTCAACAGCACCCGCCGTCTAATCCACTAGGATACCTAGGGTACCCATTTACCAACCAACCCAAGCAGACATTCATTTTCATGAGTTATTTATTCACACATCTACGCGAGAAGTAAAAATCCACAAGTCAGGAATCTTGGGAAAGCTGAGTTTAGTATGGGTGCAAAACATAGTAATGCACGATAATCTTCTAGATTTGATATTTGTGCCATAGGATATTACTGTGCTGATTCGTCAGGATTATGAAGAGTAGCGGCGCTAATTTTGTTTCCTGTGGTACTGAGCTCAGCCACTCTGATGAATATATTCCTATAACGACATGCATCCGAAAAATTGAGACTCAATTAGTATGGCTGCAAAATAATAAAATATTGTTGCGAGGGTTGATCAATATTGCATAAAGGGGAGGGTTGGGAAAAACCAAGTATGGATGCAAATATTGTCGTGGTAGAGACAGCAAGGGGTAATACGAGCATTAAATCTACGGAGAATATAAAGACACCGTTAGTCGTCCAAAGCATGGACCCGTTATATAGGTGTTATGATTGGTACACAAATTAGACCCGCCCAGTTACAGTAACAACCAATCATTACGAACCGACTCTTAATCTTTTGGGGCGGAGCTTGGTAATCGTGCATATAAAAGGAAATATTTCCAGCTGAGAGTAACAGTAGTTATTTTCACCAGTTAATAAACATTCCCTCTGCCAGTGAGTAAACATTCCCTCCGCCATGAATCGAGAAATTTATAGCTTTCCGGACTTATACTAAGATGGTGACATTGTAGCATTGTCTACAATTAATCATTTTAACGCGATTGACCGGGATGGATTATTTCCAACGCAAATCGTTGATGATATTTGCAATGACGCTCCTTACGATCCGACGCAAGGGACAGCCGTAGAAATGTAAGTGCCTATAACTTTTTTTTTTAAATTTAAAAAAATTTGCGTGTTTTTTATAAATGTTATTCGGAATTACCTCTTAAATGAACTTCTCTGAGCGAGTCAAATATATCTTCACATTGTAATACTCTTACTATATGTATACTCTGTGTATGTTTTTATTAAAAAAGATTCAGTATAAACATTATTCTTTCTCCTTTAAGGTCCGATGAGGATTTGTCACGTGTTATACAATCTTTTGAAGAACCTCGTGTCATGGACCTGAATACAGAGGAATTACCGAGTAGTCAGCCCAATGAATGTCACATCATTAACGAAATAATGTAAGTTTTTTTTTTTTGTATAATCTTTTTTGGGGAAAGAAGATACAATGTATTTTCATCAATTTATTAAATGAAAGAAATCATGTTTTTAGCACAATAACCATCTTAAACTACATAATATACAAACTAACGTTACAAATATATATATACATATATATATATATATATATATATATATATATATATATATATATATATATATATACACACATACGAGCAAAACATCATACTATACAACGAGTACGCACAATTGGAAAACGGCTTTTTATCTGTCTGCATACCATTTCATCGTTTCGTTGTGTGACACGGGTCGAATAATTTAAAAAAATTATAAATTCTTTACCACGTGACATATGCATGAGAAATGAAATGCAGTACATTCCACAAGTATTACTAAAATATCCTTGTAAGCGGAATGGGTTCCATACAACTTCGGGGATATGTAACTGATCGAGAAATTTTACAATAACAGGGTCACTCCAGGGTTGAGTACCGAGTGAATCAAAATAGTACAGGCGGTGCCTATTTTTAAAATAGATTGCAAACCAATGAATCCCTTCATTACCAATGACATCTGTGTTCACAATAAGACTACCGCATTCTCGCGTAGTTGGCAAATTCAATGTTTCATTCTTCGCAAACACGCCGATAAATTTGGAACGTGTGATTCGTTTACTATTCATTACTCTCTGAAGTGTATTCGCATTCATTTTAAAAGTCAGTGATAACGCCCCTAAATCTGTCTACTTCTATTAGGGCTTGCGACTCGAGGTATACTAGTACACTAATAGGCGCGTCTATAGGCTTGGTGAATTCCAACCTCACTGAGATGTTGCCGCTCTGTTGTGGACTTAAATGCTTATTTAAGATAAGTCGGGTGTAATGTCAAACGGATAAAGGTTAAATTGATCAATGAATTCTTTCTGCATTACCCCATTACCGAGCTCATCACATTCACCTGCAATATGGGGCAGATTACTATAGGCTCTCGCGCAAAGAGGTAACACAGCGTCTAATGAATAATCCGTATCCAATGTTCCGCCCAACGCAATGCCATTAACATATAGTTATATTTTTAAGTCTGAAATTCTCGAATTTAAAGGCACTCTTTTTATATTTTCCATTCACCGAAGCACGGTTCTGCATTCCGATTACTATCCTTTTAGGAAGATTTCACAGGGCGATGTTTTCTATCTGTTTCGATGCCAACCCTGCAGGCACCGTATATAGTTTGATTTATACTATGTTAATAGGGTATTGCACTGTAGCGTTTAGTAAATTTTTCTCAATTTCTAGTTGTTTTCGTGAATTTAATTTCACTCACCGTACGCGGAGGTATGTCTCCATAATGTGAACCACAATGGGTTTTGCTCCCTCTTCTTGACCAGCATCCAGATTTAAGCAGATCTCAGGACTCGTGCGGGTGAGCTTTATTTTCATATCCACCCCATTCACAAGCAACTTCTCATGGAATGTGAAATCTGTATGCAGACGACAAAAACACTCGTATATCTTCTTTTTAGAATTTTTAAATTTGTCCTTTATACTACTTTCGTCATTAGTTTGATAATATCCCTCGGCACTTAAAAAGGTAGCCTTCGCTTCTTTGGAAAAATTGAGGACATTTTCCAGATAGGCTCGTAGGTGATAGTACCCCGTGCCTGCCGATATGTTGACCTGATTTAAATATACGTCAAACTGGTTGAATATGGAGTGCAGAAAGTTTGTTTCAGGGTATACAGCATATTTGTCATCGCAGTCCGTTCCATCAGAATGGGCCATACGTAGTTTAGCGTACATGTGCACACAGCTTGGATCAAAAAAGTAAGGGCCTGTGCTGGGTATCACGAATTCTATAGGAGCACTCGGGGAACTAATTGTGTTTACAGGGTTAATTGTAATAAAGTCACTGTGTTCAATAGAAACTTGAGTTGGGGGCAGTTCAAAGAGGGATAGCTCCGATTTACAGCATTGTGAACTCACGGATGGATGAAGCGTGCCATGACGAGTTAGAAATAGTGCCTCCTCTCTCGACAAGTAGTAAGCAAACTATAATTCATGAGATCAATGTCCTTAGCTTATATCAGTCAAAAAAATGGTCAACCATAGGTTTCATTCGCTTAGAACACTTCTTTTTTGGTATCCTTTTACGTTTAATGCCACGTGGTGGTGGTAATCCCTTCTTCCGGCCAGCCCTTCTTCTTCCTACCACCACGCATTTTTCTCTTTGCATCTTTGATGATTTCGTCCCGTGTACGTTTTAAATGTTTTTTTAGAACTTCTTTAGGTTTAGCCCCAGCCAATATTTCTTCTGCAGTGTTAAGACCTGATTGTAGCGCTTTCCTTCCGAGGTATCTAGCACCCCTCTTCAGCAAAGGAACAGCAGTACATACTATGGTTGAAAAAAATGGACCCAAGTCCACTACCACGCTGGTATCTCACCCCTCGATAGACTGTGAAAGGCTTTCTCTCCATTATAACTCAGTGCGTCGAAAGTGCAGCTTCACTGTTAAGCTCCCGTCACCGAATGGGAAATTTTTACCCTCAATCGTTCTTATATACAGGGTGTACATAAAGTCAGGATCTATTTTTGTGAAGCACTTGGAAATTATATGGAATTCAATCATAAAATGATAAAGTGGTAACATTTATTAAATAATTAAGAGTAGGATTCGACGTGACGCCCATCAGTATCCCTGCACAGCTCAAATCGTTCCGCAGCATTTCTAAACACATTCTGGAGCATTTGCGGGGTTGTTATCTGCAGCAGTTCGTATACGTGTACGTAAGTTTTCAAGACTCGTAATCTTCGTCTGATAGACGTGCGATTTGATAAAGCCCATGCAAAGAAATCTAAAGGGGTTAAATCTGGTGATCTCGCTGGCCAAGGTCTGTTGCTTCCACGTCCGATCCAGCGATTTGGAAAACGTCCATTTAGATAATCCTGAACAATTTTGGCATAGTGACAAGGAGCACCATCATGTTTATTCTAAGGTACTAACATTTTTTAAACTGAATATGATTTTTATATAGAATGTATCTCGAATGGTGAGTCATTTCCGCTGCATCACCCTGTATCCGTCAATGATTTTTTTCCTTGCATCACCCTGTACCACAAGCGATCCTTAGTATTACCTAGGAGAGCGATTGTGTGTGGTTTTAAAGGGCAGATTCTAAATATAGACATTAATATGAGTCATAATGCGTGGATGACTCATTATTATACCGGATGCGGACTGATTTCTTGCTCTATTAATACATCCTGTTGTTTGCTTTTATCGAATTTAACTTCTTTCTTTCTCTTTATTTCTTACCGGATGCCTTTGAAGATTATCTAAAAGAGAGAGAGAGACATATAGAGAGAGAGAGTTTATGATCCTTAACATTTATTGATTTGTTAAGAAAATAATAATAATAATAATATAATATTAATAATTGCTTACATTAGTTAATTAAAAAGAACGAACGTTGCCAGACGTGAAGTTGACCGGCCTTATCAATAATCTTATGGCCTTTTCCAAAGACTATCTTAGAGAGTTAGGCCTCGCAGAGTTAGAGCCTCGCAGAGTTAGCGTTAGGTGTTTGGCCAAACAATATTGGTTATACAGATTTTTTAAGTTTGATATTATAGTAGTATTCATATTGGTTATACAGATTTTTTAAGTTTGATATTATAGTAATATTCATGTGGGTAGAGTACCTAAGTTTTCAAGACTCGTAATCTTCGTCTGATAGACGTGCGACTCGATAAAGCCCCATGCAAAGAAATCTAAAGGGGTTAAATCTGGTCATCTCGCAACACAAGGTCTGTTGCTTCCGCGTCCGATCCAGCGATTTGGAAAACGTCCATTTAGATAATCCTGAACAATTTTGGCATAGTGACAAGGAGCACCATGTTGATAGACGACGGTACTAACAATCCTATCCCCAATGAGCTGAGGTTCAAGGAATTGCTGCAACATCTCCAGATAAATAAGCCCTGTAACTGTAGCTTCAGCAAAGAAAAAAGGACCATAAACCTTAGATTTTGTTAAACCCATCCAGACATTAACTTTAGGTGGGTCTCTTTCCCAATTTTGGACGAAATCATTCGGTCTTTCATCTGTCCAAATTCGACAGTTATGGCGATTT
The DNA here is from genome assembly GCA_023014485.1 of Bathynomus jamesi. NCBI lineage: Eukaryota > Metazoa > Arthropoda > Malacostraca > Isopoda > Cirolanidae > Bathynomus > Bathynomus jamesi. The sequence goes on along the minus strand of JAJOZX010004871.1, from coordinate 10,314 downwards.
ACTTTTCCACACGTATGGAAAGTGGCTTCATCACTAAGGAGAATGTTGTCCATTAAATTATCACTCCAAATTTGTTCTACGAGATCAGCACACACAGCACTTCGTCGAGGGAAATCTTCCTCATGTAAATCATGTAAAACCTGCAAATGATAGCTTTTCTTCTGCAAATTAACTTTCAGAATTTTGTGCACAGATGACGTCGGGAGGCCGAGTCTGTGTGATGCAGCACGAACGGACGTACGTGGCTCCTCAGTGATAATTTCGCGTATTGCATTCACGGTAAGATCTGACATACACGGTCGTCCTGATCTTGCTTCATCATTTACAGATCCCGTTCGTTTAAATTTGTTCACCAATTTTCGTATTGTCTTGTCTATTGGCCCCGGCTTATGAAATCTCCTTCTAAACTTCTCTCTGATGTCATTGTATTTCTTTCCCTCGATTCGCCAAATTACTATTGCCACACGCTCTTCTGTATTCATTCTAAGGGCTTCTGAAAAGAAAAATAGAAAAAAATAATTATTTCACAAAAATAGATCCTGACTTTATGTACACCCTGTATATTGAGATATTGGTTATTAGCAAAGCTGGGCACAAACCGTTAATCCGTTAATCGTTAATTAACGAAGTTAACTTTTTCGTTAACGATTTAACTTTTAAGTTAACTTTGAAAATCATTATCGGACTAATTAACTTCCGTTACATTTAACTTCCGTTAACTCAAGTCCGTTAACCCAAAAAATTCATAAATAAACGTTTAAAAGTTTCTATTATTTTCAGTGCTGAGCAGGTGCGCAATTAATCCGCCACTGTTAATAGTGATGAGCGAATTTCCATTTCCGCAGTGCAAAATCAGGCGATATATTTGTTTCCGTCGCCACAATTTGTGTCTTACCAAATATGGTAGTTATTTATGGCATTGGTTTGAGCAAAACATGGTCGACTGTAAAATCAGGCGGAAAGATTTGCCATTTGAGTTAAATGTTTCAACTTCTTTCAAGAAATATCACGAGCATTTTAAGGCACTTTCAATAATATATATGTAACAATTACAACAAATAACTACATTCGTTTCATTTGCAGTCTGTCTCTTGCGCAACATGTTTGTGCTAGTGAATATTTAAAAATAAACGTTGTCAAGTAAGTCATGTATATTTATAATATGTCTGTGAGTACCTTATTAGTAGTCTCCTTGATACATTTCAAGAACCATAAACTGATCGGGTAAGATTTCAATTCTCATGTCACTTTGATGACATAAATTTCAATTGATGTCTTACAATGGGAGCGTTTTCACCTTAACCCTTTATGTCCTGGCGGTACTTCTAGGTACCACATCTTTAAAATCTCCATAATTATTTTTCTACCCGGTTGATCCTGCCGGTACTTTCAAGTCCCAATGTGAATTAGTTTCTTTATGAGATAATAGATGGCGTTGAGAAGTAAATGTGAGCGTGTGGCGCCAGAGGCTGTTTACTCTTTAGTATCTCTGCTGTGAAGACCGAAGAAATTTCAGTGCAATTTCTTCCCGAATATTCTGTGCCATATCTGTTCCAAATAACAAAGGTAACATGCATCTCATGGACAAAATGGAGAACGAGAAGAGGGAAAATTAAATTATATATATATTGTGTTTTTCATTTTTTTTATAATAAAAGTTAACGTTAACGGTTTATCGGTAACTTCCGTTACATGTTTAACGAATTAACGGATTAACGAAGTTAACTTTTTGGTTAACGGATTAGAGGTTAACGAAGTTAACTTTTTGGTTAACGGTGCCCACCACTGGTTATTAGATTAGTTGCGACATTCACATAATGGGGTCTGTCATATGTAATACTCAAACTCCTTCCTCTATGGTTGGGAATGTGAGCTATGCGCAGCAGGCGTGCCTGGGTATCCCCAACAAACTGGTGCTCCACTATATTGCTGTAAATATAGCACATGTCTGGGGGCTGAGAGCTTTCATCCAATTTCTCTATCTTCAATTGATACAATGATACATTAACCTGGACAAGTCACGCTGTGCCTCGTGAAAGGTATCTCTTTGGAAGGCTGATCGATATCGCCCCTCGGTTATAATTTTGAACACTCTTCCGTCTTTAATATTTCTGTTAACCTTTGATTTTAGGATTAGAGTACGTGCGGGGTTTCCTTTGTTTACGATTTCGTATAATAAATCATTCGTAAGATTTGAGTTTTTTAAACTTACGTTTAAGTCTCTCACAACATCCTCAGCCGAACCATAACGGCCCGGCCCTAGTGTTACTTCTGTACTGTAAAACCGTGCAACCTTAGTCCGGGCGATACGTATAGTTTCATCCCGAATTAACCCGACTTTTGCACACTCACGACAGTCTCTAAGACTCGTAAAAACGGTATCTTTATAATGAATATTTAAAAAGAGGGTGTCCAGCTGAATTCCACATATCCCCACCTCATACGAATCACGATCCAATTCAATGGGTCCGTGGAGCTCTGTTACAAAGTTGGCTAGTGTGTTGTTAGGGTGTACAGAGAGGGACGAGGAGGGCAGGAGTGTGACGTAGAAATGGTTAGGAGCCATGTTGCATACTATTTAAGCTTCATTATTGCATCAGCTTTTATATAGGTGTTGAAGCTTTTTTGTACCCTAGCCATTTCACCAGGTACATTTTTCTCTTTCCTGAACCTTTGCTTCCTAAAATTTTCTCAATTTTAAACACATTTTTTCCTAAATTAAATGCCACTTTCTGCAACTCCTCGCGGTAAAAGCCTCCTGCGATTTCTTCCCCATTCAAATCTCAACGTAATACATCATTATCTCACCTTTAGGTCTCATAGCCCTAACTTTAAAAATCTCGCGTGTCCATCCCTGCTCAAATCCCTTCGCGAATTTATTTCCCGAACGCGACAGCCTTACATAATCATTGATTTTGAAACGTGCAAAGTGTGGTCGTGGTGTTCCATCTCTTCTCACTTCTGGGCGCGTACCTCTTTCTAAAACCTCGTTAGGTGTTGTCCCAATCGTGCGATGGTGTGAGCGGTTGTAGGATGAGGCCAATGATTCCAGAATGTCTAGAAATCTGTGTGTGTTTTTATTTGTAAAATAACGGTGCATGCGTTCCTTTATGGTACGGTGAACTCTTTCAGCTAAAGAAGCCTTATGTATAGAATTGGTAGTGTAATAGCCGATATTAAACTCTGTCAACATGTTCTGAAAAGCACGGCCTATAAATTCCTTCCCCATATCCGTACAAAAATAGCCAGGAACCCTGTTTTCTTTTAACATCAGTGTTTTGGTGGCTTTAGCAACTGTTTCAGGTGATTTATTTTTCAGAGGAATTAGCCACAGATATCTAGAGAATACATCTATTTATGAATAGAATGTAGCGGTAACCATCGTTATACACAGAATATCTTTGCATGTCTTAAATCTGCTTGCCAAATAGAGTCAATCGAAGCAGCTGTTGTCTTGGCTGTTTTAAACTTTTTTCTCACAGGCTTATGAAGTGTATAGCGTCCTGCTCCCGCAAAAATCTCTCAACATCTTTTTTTCCTACTCCGTAAACACTTCTGTACAGTCTATTTACGCCTCCGTAGGAGGCTGGGTTAGAAATGTCATAATAGCGTCTTCTTAATATGTTAGCCATTTGTGTATTTTAGAGGCACGTGGGTAGGGTTGACCGTTGTTTAACCTCTTCTTTCTCCTCTTCAAAGATGTTACCGCCGGGGGTGATGGTGTCTTCAACTGTGTCACGTGCGTCGCATGTTCCAAGTCTTTTATCCTGTTCAGATTTCCTATTAATGTTTTGGGGACATTTATTTGTTGTAGTCTTGCTTCAATATGCTTCCATCCTGATGGTGAGGGCCTATCCCACTTTCTCACCAGATCATGGACAATGTCTACGATATTCGATCTCTGTACCTTTGATCCTTCCACAATGATCTCGCTGTATAGGTCCATTGTATGGCTGGGTCCTCATTCAATAGATTATAAAGACTTAAACCTTTATTCCTCAATGTATGTGGGAGGGTGCTTTTTAATACATGCTCGATGTTCTGTGTGGCTGACCACTTAATCTTTGGTTGGTCAGCTGTATCGTCGGGTACAGGTCCTATGTCACCATGTCCATCGTTCCCTGTGCTGTGCCTAATAACCACGGGAATCTCTGTCGGATTCTTATAATTTTTGTACTCGTGAAGAAATTTCTGCAGAGCTTCTTGGCAGTGATGTAGGTCTCGAGATCGGTCTCGGTCTCGAGACCGATCTCGAGACTCAATTTGCGGATCTCGATCTCGGTCTCCGCTATTTAGATCTCGGTCTCGATCTCGGTCTCGACAGACGCGGTCTCGGTTTTTCTCCCCGAGACCTTTCGAGACCTCTCGAGACCGTAATGAAAAATACATGTTATTGGCATACTCATGACGGTGGCTTGGTTGAACAGACACAATTCAGAATGTTTATGAAAGTTTGTAAAAGTAAGGGACTCTAGGTATTCACTAATCAGTCACCCTGTTTTGAGTTGCCACGTTTGTCTTGTGGGTGTGTGTGGGTCTGGATTTTTTAGGTTAGGTTGGTCTCGATCTCGATCTTGGTCTCGAATTTTAAGGGTCTCGATCTCGGAAGGTAGATCTCGATTCGAACCTTTGATCTCGGTCTCGATCTTGGTCTCACAGGATCAGGTCTCGGTCTCAGTCTCGGACTTGGTGGTCTCGACTAAATCACTGCTTCTTGGTATAAGATTCTTTTCTCATCAGGTGTTTTTTCACTGTTTAATAGGGCTAGCAATTCGCTTTCCATTCTTTTAAGCCTGCTTTTACGGGGATCTAGATCCGTGTCTGGATTCCTTTGCAGTGAAGCATACACCTCGTGTGGAATCACTACCACTTTCTTCATTATATTAATCTAGTCAGTAAAGGGGCCAAAACTGAAAATAAGATGGGGAGGAATGACCCTCCTCTTTGCACAATAATTCGTTTTTTCTTTCCTACAGTTTGACTTTTACGAGCGAGTGCACGTATTATGTTCTTGTAACGGCGTAGGCGAGCCTTCTGAGGTGGTTTCATTGATACATTGCAATTTATAACGTTAAGACAGATTTCACAGATGATTTTTAAAAAGTCGGAGTCGATATTTTTAATAAACATCTGTTGCATTGCCCGGGGCAGTCGATGATAGATTTTTATTAATTCACTGTATTTCTTTAGCCTCTGTCATTCTGGAATATACACCGTTTCATGCTCGTTTGGAAATATATTTGTGCTTAGAAGCACCCTAAACGTGTTTCGCGGATGAAGGTCGCAAAGCAAATATCCGTAACGCGTGCTTGTAGCTTCTTTATAAACTTCCAAAAACTCCTAACGCTGATTCGGGAACATTTGATTGGCTAATACCCCAATTTGTGATACATCTCTACGTTGCGTGAATAAGACTAGATATTGTGTATTTAGCGACACATCGTGCATGTACCTATTTTTGAAAAATAGATTCTGATTGATGAAGAACACGCTTATGTTAAGATGGTGGGAGAATACTGTAAATGTCTCGGCAAACGTTTTATCCATCTCCAACATGAGATCGTCAATTACAATGACTATGTTCATTTCCCTTTAACGAATTAACATCATATACACCTTTGTGGAACAAAATAATATCTTGGTACTCGTTGGACACTGATTAATACGTCGAATAGCACCATATGACTTTATGCACAAATTTTGAGAACATCTCTTCCTTTTCTTTAATGATTTTAAGCATAAACACAGTTTTACCACATCCTGTAGGTCCAGATATAATACATGTGGATGGGCTCGTGAACCTGAATTTTTCTATAGAAGCCATTTCTAACACGTCACACTCCTAAGTGGGTTATTTACAAAATATAATAAATATTTAAGTGACGACCCTTATATTTTACAGTCTTGCTTTTCGCTTCTCCCACAGAACCGTGAGTGACGATGAAGTACAACATAATCTTTGATGTGTCTATTGTTAACTTATTTATTACACGTATTTGTAAATATATACACACCTTGAATATTTCGTTTATTAAATAAATCGTGTTTCAATTAGCGTTTCAATTTCTCCTTTGTGTGTGTGTGTACAGGAGAAAGTTCTAAGCTCCGCCCACTGTAAGACCAGCAACGTGAGTCATGCTACTACCTGGGCTTCCCTGCGTGCTCAGTTGATTGCAGTAAGCCCTGGACATCAGACGTGTATTCTCCCGCGTAGAGAGAAAATAGTAATGGCTACCTTTAATATTGCTTGTTCAACGTTTATGAAATGGTATTCTGCAAAGTGTCAAGATGTAGTGGATACTGAAAAACTCCCTATTCCATCCTCCTTTGATGTTTTTAAGGTTACATTCAATCGTGCGAAGGAGCAAGATGTACAAATACTCTATGGCTATTCTGGTGAGAGCATCGTAGGATTTCGTGGGACAAGTGATGTGTTGAACTATGTTGTAGGACTAAACTTTATAAAAGCTTACATATACCGTGAAGTAAAAGAAAATACGTGCAGAAGAGAAACAACGGTTATGGATAGTGAGTCTTGTTGATGAGTGGTATGACAAGCGTTATTGTCATGTTGCATCATACCGAGGACTGGTACCCTGCGACTGAAAATGTAAATCTCGTCATCATGGAGAATCTTAAGTATTTTTATCACTATATTAATGTATAGCATGACGAAATTTGTAGTGAGGTTGTGGCTAATGCCGTGTGAGAGTTTTTAACAGACTTTAGAGATGAATATCGCTTGTTAAACAAAAAGGAAAAATATGGGCTTATGTTCCTCTCAAATAGTGCGCCGGAATGTAAAGATGTTTAGTTTGTGGAAATGGCGAGTGAATGACAAAGGGCTAAGCTTATGTTACACCATTATTACGAATTTTAAATTAAATTTGCAATGCCAAATTCAGTTTTCTATTACCAAAATAAATATTCATTACCAAATTTAGGTTAATTTGGTAATTAAAAATGCCGGTTGGCAACCCTGATTATAACAAAAAATTATATTCCTTGTCTATATTTATGGCGAAAGAACACTAAACATACTGATATGAATTTGTTACAGATTGGACAAGAGCGAGAACAAGCACACACTAGACGTGATGGCCGAATCTGCCCCCAAAACCACGAAAATGTCAGGTTCAAAGCTCTCGAATGTTGTGGGCCCGGGGAAGGAGTTCATTCCCAGCGAGGTGCCGACTTGGAGAGCCGTTCTTCAGAGAGGGATTCGTCTGCAGGAGGAAAATTTTCTCATTCATGACATCCAAAGGTCTAAATACCCTATCCGAGAGATGACTGGCGAGCTGGCTTCACTCGTGATGACTCAGTGGAGGAAGTCGAATGTAAAGTTCTCCCCGCCTGTGACAATCACGGAAAAATCGCTCTCATATAAGATCTTGTTGAAATGGAAGATGACAGACGTTGTGAACGGGAGAGTTAAGTCTGCTACCCAGGAGAAGAGGATGGCTGATCTGGATAAACTCTGTGAAGTCTGCGTTTGTAAGCATCAGATCTTGTGCGGCTCAGAGGGGAGTGGATGCTCAGGATGCTCCCTCAAGGCCCATGTGAACTGTAACTGTCCTTTGGAGGTGAAGATTCCTAAACTGGACCTTCAGTGGCTGTACTACCAGAGAGTGAAGACTTCCGAAGCTTCAGGAATCCAGATGTCTTCTGCAGACTTCGAAGACAGCAGGAGACAGATCAAAGCAGCGAAGAGGAAGGAGGCTGAAGAAGCTTCTGCTGTGAAGAGGAGGAAGAAAGAGGAGGCTACTAATGAGGAGCTTCTCATGAAAGACTTTGAGGAGGACGAAGAGCCAAACTTGGAAGAAGCTGCAAAAGAAGCCTCTGGCAATGTTGAGGCTACTTAAGCTCCTATGGACGTTCCCGCTGAAGTACCTGCCGAAACTCCAACTTCTGCTACACGAAACTACATGAAGATCCAAGGGACAGCTTCAGCAGCTTTGAGGTACAGGATGGCAAATGTTCCGGCAGCTGCAGTTGCCACTGGCTTCCTGAACGACCTCATCAAGGCCGGTCATCTTTCCAAAGACAAGGCTTACTTGGCCATAGATGGCATGAAAGTCTGGAGGGCCAAGGAGGAAGTAATAGCCTCATCAGTTGAAGCTCTCACGCAGAGGTCAGAGGAGGAGAAGATCTCTGGGATATTCTTTGATGGCAAGCAGAATAGGAACACAAAGGTGTTGAAATATGACGAAGTGACAGGGAGATTTCATCCTGGCAAAGTGATCGAGGAGCATTACACTATCACGTGGGAGCCTCAAGGAAAGTACCTCTTCCATTTCACTCCCGAGGAACCTGAGGAAGGAGAAAAGCCTGCTCATAAGATCGCTCAGGGTCTGCATGAGTGGCTTCTGGATCACGGAGCTGACGAGAGCCTTGTAATGATTGGAGGAGACTCTACCAACACCAACACGGGGTGGTCTGGAGGCGCCATAGCCCTATTGGAGAAGATGCTGGGTCGCAAGTGCCACTGGATGATCTGTCAGCTCCATGTGAACGAGCTCCCCCTGAGGCACTTAATCATCAAGCTGGACGGCCCTGTAACTCCCCAGTCAGGCTTCAGTGGGCCTATTGGAAAACTTCTTGAGAAAGTGAATGAACTTGAGGTCAACTTCAACTTCAAACCAGTGGAAGGAACTGAAGATATCATAGAGCTGCCAGTAGAGATAGTCAGTGGTGTAGTGCTGTGGGAACGCGTGGGAACGGCGTTCCTTTACTTTTTTTGGTAGACGGAACGGCGTTCCCTCACTATTTCAAATAAATCCGAACTTACAAATCTCTAACGTCATGAAATTTTAATTCCCACCCCTAGAAGAAATATGAGAAAGAATCATTAACTGTTTCATTTCTTTTAGCTTCGACTGAGGCAATGCTAGCCTATAAAGATCTAATGAAACAGTCACCACGGCGTACCAGTTGTTAACTTTTTTTTAGTTAATCATTCCATTTGTTAGCTATTTTTATTGATCGTACTGGATGTCATATATCTAATGACACTGGAAATACTGCATCTTCAACCTTGGAATATATTCTAATATCCAGTGCATATGACCTCAAAATATCCCTGAAATTGGTCAGATTTCAAAAGATTTCCCGGGGGGCTTACAGTGCCCCCGGACCCCCAGCTGTATGGGCTCGCCGCGCTCGCCATTGTCCCCCCCCCCGCATCTGAGTAACACTTTCAAAATGCGTTCCCTCACTTCTTTATTTAGCACTACACCACTGGAGATAGTCAAATCTCTCTCCACAGACCAGCACAACTGCTATCTTCTGATCAAAGCCATCAAGTCTCGAAGTCTCAGTCAACAGTTGGCTGGTCTCAAGTGCGGACCTCTGAATCAATCCAGGTGGCTCACTACTGCACAGGCCATCTTGCTGTTGTGGATGAGGGAGCACGGACTGAAGGGGGAGGTGTTGAGGAGGCTCGAGGTCCTCGTGAAGTTCTGCCTTAACTTCTACTTCAAAATGTACTACGACATCAAAGTGAAGCACCACCTCAAATTTGGTCCTGCACACGTTTTTTCAAGCCTGAGGCTGCTGAGGAACCAGACTACCGAGGTCAGGAACATCATCTCTGTTGCAGTGATAAGAGGAGCTTACCACGCACATCCTGAGAACATCCTGGCTTCATTCCTGTGCAGTGAGGATGAGCATCAGAGAGCTTTTGCTGTGAGCCAGATAGAGAAGATCAGAGAAGGAAGAGACTTTGGTGATACGACAGTGAGGCCCCATAAAAATCCCAAAGTCAATCTGTAAGCCACTTCACCTAAGGATCTCATCAACTGGGAATCAGAGAATATTTACGAGCCTATTTTCACCTGCAAGATGACCTTGACTGAGCGCGAGGATCTCAGGAAAACTCCACTCAAAGTGGACGCTTTCTCTGTTCATACTCAGTCCTGCGAGAGAGCTGTACAGGAAGTCTCAACTGCTTTCCAAGCTGTGTACGGTCACGAGAGGAGAGGTGGGTGGGTAAGAGCCAGGATAGACCATCGAGAAATGTTCCCAGTGTTCAGATCGACGCAGGACATACTTTAGAGCTTTTCAGGTTCGAGTGGTTGATGAAGAGGCTGAAGCCATCGTTAATGCTCATAAGAGCTGAAAGTCCTCATAAGATCATAATATAAGATCTTATGAGGCCACACTTTTCAAGGACCAGGAAGAACAGGCGTGTAAACCTACACGTGGAGGTGGCAAGTCTCCCGCTACTCGATCAGAGTAGAACTGGTGAGCCGCGCCTATTCTTTGAAGAAAAACTTAAAATTCTTAAGTTTTAATGAAATCTAAACATTTTTTTTC
>JAJOZX010004870.1:320000-369012 GCA_023014485.1 Bathynomus jamesi | reverse complement strand
CAAGCAGCCCTAAACGTTCGAGCTCAGGCACAAACCAATCCCGTAACATGTTGAGGTAGGCAGTCTGGTTGACAGGACCCTCAAAACAATATGGACCGAACAGGTTCCTGGTAGACACCACCGCATATCATCATGTGCGGTGGATGGTGTTCCAATTCCTCAAAGAAGTGTGGATTTTCCTTGCTCCAGAAGTAAACATTTCTCATTTTGGCGCTACGGTAAATTGCACACTCGTCAGAAAAAAAGTCAATGTTCCACGTGCAAGAATTGTTGGAGAAACGGTCAAAAACAGTTCACAGGCTTCATATCGTTTCGGCATGTCTGTATCGCTTAATTCATTAACAAATGATGGGCGGTATGGTTTCATGCTGAGATCTTTTGTCATGTGATCTCTCATTGTGGACATGGGGACTGCAAGTTCTTGTGATCGTTTCCGAAGTGATTTTTTCGGTGAACGAGCAACCGATGCAATCACACCTTCATATTGTTTTGCTCGCGTTGTTGGTCTTGCCGACCGTGGTCTGTCCTTGATGGAGCTAGTTTCAAACAGCTTTTTCTCTCATCGTAATACTGTCTTGTTTGGTGGTGCGGCTTTATTGAATCTTGTGTTAAAATCATTCTGGATATCATGCATCGTTTTGCCAGTATGTGACCTTTCATGAGCTCATGTGCTCATCACTAGGGCAGTCAAAAGTTGACCGAAAAAATTAAGAAAGTTGACCTTACGAATTGAAAAAATTGACTTATGAAGTTGCCTTTACTTTCAATAATAAAAACGATACTTTAATTACTTATTCTTGCTCTTCTACATTAGTTGACCGATTGTGGTAAATTATGAAGTATTTGCCGACATTTTCTGGCAAAAAATTGCGATCCTTACTTAATAATTTATTAAGCATGGAGAAAAGATCTCTCTACAGCGGCAGTTGTTGGTTGACATTGCAAAAGCTGACCATAAACTGTTGGTGAGATTTCAGGTCTACTGAGGTTAATTATTTCACAAATACCATTTGTCTTGAGTCTTGTTTCAATGTATTGTTTGACTGAACACATGGGCGCCCGCAGGTAGGGGCAAGGGGGGGCGCTTGCCTCCCCCTGGAAATGCCAAGAAAATATATTAAATATTTTCTAAGAAAATATTTATATCCTAAACTTGCTGAAAAGTATCCAACTGCCTCCTAAAGGGTGAAAATTTTTATTTGTGTGCATAATAAAAGGTTGCTACCTTTTTATTTGTTCAGAAGTCCCCCCTTAAAATTACCCCGCCAAGTTGGCAGCGCCAACTCAAGCACCTGGCTGCATGCAGTGCGTGGCAGCCATTGTTTTTGATCCTTACACATGCACAGTCGAAAGATCCTCCAGTACACTTCGGCGAGTTAAAACATGGCTGAGGTCTACTATGTCTGATGAGCGACTCTCTGGGTTATGTATGCTCAGTGTACACCGGGAGAAAATCAACTCCAACAAAACTGATTTTATGGAAAAGGTTGTTCATAATTTTGGTAGTGACCGCAGACGACTACAATTCCTATTCAAATGAGTAGTGTAGGTGATGCTCGAAACACCGTTTTCAAATTAGGTACAACATTTACTTCAGTGTGCTTTTTTCTTCATTCTATCATGTTTCTGTTATAAATAAAATAAATGATTGTTATCATGTGCAATGTGCATTGTATGTATATACAATATATATTTGCATTGTCCATTACAGAAATGCAACACTAAACTTGCTTAGAATTAAACCTGCTGGTTCCTAAGGGGTCAAAAGTTTTTTGCTTGCTCCGTTCCCTACCTATTAATACATTAAATTTTGCCCCCCCTTGGAAAAAATCCTGCGGGCGCCCATGACTGAACACATATCTTCGCCAAGGTTGATAGAAGAAATGGTTTCATATGCCTCTCTAATGGTGCAATCAGATGCTTCCATCCTAGTCACTAAGCTAGCAATCAAACTATAATTCATTTTGATTGACATTAGTTGCTTTGGCAGTTTTTCATTAGCAACACTCTCTTTAGCCTTCTGAACAATGATTCCTTCATCTTCAAAATTTTCCACAATTGTCTTCACATTTGGAAAATTGTCTGCATAATAAAAAGCAGCGTTCAGCCAGCTTGCCCAACGTGTTACAATCGGTTCTGGAGGAGTTCCTATTTCAGCAAACAATTCCTTCCTTCTTTTGTTTTTAAGAGTAGAAGCCTTGACACATGCAACTTAAAGTGTCAATATCACTATAAAATGCTCTTATTTGCATCGCACAATTATGTAACAGATGCGCAAGACACGTTACATGGAAAAGTCTTGGAAAAAGTTGCTTGAGTGTCGCTCCAGCTGACACCATGTAACGAGCTGCATCAGACAGAAGTAAACAGAAATTTTCTCTTGGTATCTCGAATTCTTTTACAGTATCGTCAATCTTGTGTATGACAGTTCGTGCATTAACATTTCCAAGAACAACATCGCACCTGATTAAGTATTTTTTCTTGGGAACATCAATAGATCCAGCAAGTATGTTCAAATATTTTGAGCCCCTTACTTCACTTTCATCAACAATTAGGAAACTAATTTACCCTCTAGCAAATGTTTTATTCTACTTAACTCGCTTTCTGCCTGTTTCATTGCTATTGATCCGCAAGTTGACACGCAAGGCACTGCTACACCTAATTCAGAGAACAATTGTTTCACATAGGGTTGCTCAACTTATGAAGAGGTATGTTGGCTGACAGAAATGTAGTCACAAGTTTTTCCGAAAAATCTGAAGACTTGTACTTTAAAAGGGTTTGCGTCTTTTCATTTCCCACATTTTGGTCTATACCACGCTGGTGCTTTTGGGTAGAGCGATGTTTATCCACAAAAAAGGATTTGTCATGCTTGACCACAACACAACAAAATCTGACAGTATAGCTCATTTTTTCCTGAACAAAGGAATTCATTAGGATATTTTGCAATTATAGCGCGCACTTTAGCAATAGAACTAACTGCAACTTTTGCCATTTTAAATATCTGACATCAAAAGAAATCGAAATCAGTGAAATCGCAAATCAGAAAAAATCACAAATCAAAAATGGTAACCAGTAACCACAATACATACAACACAACCAATGTTCCCTCTAAGGCAGTGGTTCTTAACCTTTTTACTACCATGCCCCCTCTAGGAATTGGTCCTTCCCTCCACGCCCCCCTTCAATCAAAATAACATTCTCAATAACTTCTCAATATTAGCCCATGCTCTCGTTAAGAGAACAACAAATACAATTAGAGAAATTCCTGTTTCTAGGGGGGCGCGCCCCCCCGGTTAAGAACCACTGCTCTAAGGTGTGCGCGTGTGCGCGCGCACACGCGTTGTGAAACCCGCGCACACAGCAAAATAAAATGCGCACAGGCTCAAGCGTATCATGAGTCACGACAGTAAATTAAGTAATTTCAAAAATATACCGTCACACAAGGTCTGACCATTTGCATCAACATACTCTATAGTTGCTCTTTTAAGTATTAACCCCTTCCGCCCGACTTCGCCGACGTCCGCGCAATTACGCAATACAGATTTTTTTTACTCTATGTATTTGCATTTTTTTTCTTTTATACATTAACGCATTGAATATAAATAAACCTTACCTTTCTTATTTTTGCATAAAAACGAATAATAACACAGCTCAACAAAAAAAATTTTTTGTTTCGTTGCCAAGGAAATTCGTACGAATTTAGGGTATTTTGGGGTTGCTGAATTCCAAAATGAAAGTAGTTTTTCCGATTTGGCTCTAGTTCTTGAGATAATGAATACCCTCAATTAATAGGAAACGTAACCATAACGCGTGCATATGGGAAACTACCGGAACATTCTAGATGGTGAGACACGCGAATATTCTTAGTGTTTACTCCGCGATCATTCTAGAATATTCCCCCTCCGTATATAAGTCATCGGCCACCCAACCAGTAGTTTGGTTGACCTTTGGTTGGCCTTTGGTTGGCCTTTGGTTGACAGGGGAAAAATCATCCTCCCACCACTTCATATCAAGCTGGGACTAATGAAACAATTTGTTAAGGCCTTGGACAAAGATGGCGATTGCTTCAAATACATTTGTAGATCGTTCCCTGGACCAAGTATGGAAAAACAAAGCTGGAATCTTTGATGGCCCTCAAATCCGTACACTTATCAAGGATTCTAATTTCACAAAATTTATGAATGGTGTTGAAGCTTCTGCCTGGTGCAGTTATGTCTCAGTTGTCAAGAACTTCTTGGCTAACCACAAAGCAGACAATTATGAAGAACTGGTGCAAAACATGCTCACAAACTTTGAAAAGTTGGGTACTAATATGAGCATAAAGGTACACTTTCTCCATAGCCACTTACACAGATTTCCGGATAATCTTGGTGATTTTAACGAGGAACAAGGGGAGAGGTTTCATCAAGATATCAAGGTGATGGAGGAAAGGTATCAAGGCAGATGGGACAGACACATGATGGCAGACTATTGCTGGAACCTCCAACGTGATTGTCCTGATAACCCACATAAAAGAGAATCGTACAAACAGAGATTTACTATACATTAATTGTAATTATGCGAATCAGCTTACTGTGTTTATCTGTTATTATACCGAATAAAATGCCATTATGTATTTCATGTGTTTACTTTTGTATGATTTGAGACAATTTCAATGCGATTTGTAAGTAGGCTCCGCCTGAACATTAAATTTTTTGCATTTTTACGTGTTTCAATGGGTACCAATTATCTCATAAATTAGAGCCAATCTAGCAAAACCGATGTTATATTCGGAATCAGCACCACAGAGTTACCCCAAAATCATTCTAATATGATTGGCAATAAAATGAGTGTTGACCAGTGTAATTATCTCATAATTCATAAAAAATAGAATTATTTTTTATTTTATTCCTATTTTGTGAATGGATAAAATAATGTATTAATCTTGATAGTCTTTTTTAAATTGCTAAATGCTAAAAATTTTGATAAATGATAACTAAAATAGTCATTTTCAATTAATGTTATTTTTATTTTATTTCTTTATTTTGTTGAATTTTATTTTACTATTTTTTATTTTATTCATATTTTTGGAATGGATAAAATGTTTTATTTTTTAAAAATATAATATTGTAAACAGTTTTTTAATATCCATTTAATAGTACCGTAATGATCAAGCTATCGCCTTATGGAAATAATATTTATTAAGTATTTAATATTTATATATATTTAATTTTGAAGATAATAGCGCTCAGAAAAGTTTGCACAATTTTTCACCATGAATCTAAATGTATGCACGACGAAAATTTCTCGCGCACGCGAACTAAAAAAAATTAGAGGGAACATTGAACACAACCACATCCAAAACCAAAACGGACATAACTTAATAAGACAAATACGAGCAGCGAAGTTGCCAGTTAACCAAAAAGATGCCAATTTTTAGTTATTTTAATTATTTATTCCAAAAAATTGACTTTATTTACCTCATTGCTATTTTTTGACCTAACAGGTAAAAGTTGACTTTTGGTTGACCTATTAACTTTGGTAATATACCCCCTACAGGTGTTTTTATTGCATTTTCAGTCGTTTCAGCGAAAAGTGCCCCATAGGAAACAATTTGACTTTATTGACTTTTGACCGCCCTACTCATCACTATCCTTTCCTCCAGAGTGTAAGTGGACTGGTCTGCCATTATTCGCACAACTCTAATACCTGGAAAAGAAAAAAATGTCAATGAATCGCATATAAATTAAATTAATCACAAAATAAAATTGGTATTACAATATGTACATTTTGTAGGGGGTGACGGGACTTTTCGAACACCCTATATTTTAGTTTGCACACTTGGGGTCTAGCACGAGGACCCGGAAAATATGCAGAGGGGAATCGTGGGTTGATGACATGCACATATTTAGAGAGAGAGAGAGAGTGAGTGAGTTTCAAGGACAAGAATACCTCAAAAGGCCTTGCGGCCCATACCGAGGAGGTACCAATGGCAACGGGTGCCAGGGAAAAATTTCTACACATTGTCACAGCTAGCTTCTCGAACAGCCACCCAGAAGACAGTCACACATCCTCAAATAGTGTGCAAGATTTGGTCTAACCTTTTCTTGAAACGATCCAACAGAGGAACTGTTGACAACTTCTGAAGGTAACCTGTTCCACGTGTCACAGATCTTGTAGGTAAAGTAATTCCCACACACTAGTGCTAAACCGTTTCAAATTCAACTTCCAACCATTGTTGCGAGTTGAAAGAGAGAGAGAGAGAGAGAGAGAGAGAGAGAGAGAGAGAGAGAGAGAGAGATTTCATGCATGGTGGGTGGGTTCGTGTTCCATATGTAAATTAAACTTTAATCTAGTGGTGCAAAAAGTAAGTGGAAACCCTCAAAGGTGTTTAGTGGTCACGCGGAAGGGGTTCGGAACCCCTGGTTATTATTTTTCGCCCGTTTTGCAATTATTTCTGACCTGAAAAAGTACTTTAACACATATCGTGTTTATCCTTCAAAACAAACGCCATAATAGCTTACTTCATTGCGTGACTTATCATTTTAGGCTTCACAAAAGGTCTTGCTGATAATTCGGAATAATTATATTCACAATCCATCAGAATTATTCATATCCGAAATTCATTACGACTATTCATAATTCATTATCATTATATTCGTACGCCCATCTCCCTGTTATTGTCTCACACGAGTTTAATTCGTTTTTTAATTATACAGGGTGAGTGAAAAGTCCCTGTGTACCTGCAGGAAGTGTAGTGAAGCTGTACCTGCACTGTGTTGGAAGTGGACAGGTGCACAAGGACTTTTCGCTCACCCTGTACTTAATAAACCTTTTTTAGTTTAGTTTATCATTTATTATTTCCTTCCAGTTGTCGCAAATTTTCATGAAAGGGTACCCTTCTAAAAGTCAACTTTCGTTTATACCCAAAGTGTTAGTGGGTATCATTGCTGCTGCAGGAAAAAGTTTGGGTATTGCTCATTCTGACGCAGGGCAAACGTGTGTGTGTGTGTGTGTGTGTGTGTGTTGTGTGTGTGTGTGTGTGTGTACAGGGTGGGCGGAAAGTAGCTCCCTATTTTGGATTGGTAAAAAAATACGTATATTATCCATTTATTTCAGAAGAAATAATATGAAAAGGTAGGCATACATGGTAGGTTTTCTCTAAAATTCAATGTGGGCTCCAACTCTTTCCACCAGCTTCTGGAGCCGCCCAGGAATGGCGTCCACTGGAATTTCTACACTTCATGGTTGACTTTTAATAACAGCCAAAAATTGTACAGATAATTCTCGGACACCCTGTATATATATATATATATATATATATATATATATATATATATATATATATATATATATATATATATATATATATATATATATATATATATATATATATGACGCGTTCGGTGGAGAAGGGGGCGAACGCCACAAATTTCTAAAAATGAGTTTTTGTCGTATAATTATCCTTTAAAACCTTTGCTTTACCTATGCAAAAATTAGATGTTAGTCTGCACTCTTTCACGGTAAAATTTAGGTTTTAATGTATCTCAGAGAAATTCACTCCGCATCATTGCTTCACATTGAACACATCTATCTACTTTCTGGTCACTCGACAATGCCCTGTGATGCTCAATTTGGCCAAATTGAACAAAATATAAAAAATAATTACAGCAATATTATTTACACCAAAAAAGATTATGTTACGGCCATAACTACAGCCGTTTCGCAGCGCTTCCTAGTTGTAGAAATGAAACAGGCTGATTTTCTCGATTTTGACGTCCTAAGAACGTGCATTGTCATTAGGAAATCAACAACTACTAAATTTACAGATGCAAGAAAGTTAATATTTGACTTTCAACACAAAGAAGGCTACGTAATATCTACTGCATACCGCACAACCCCAGATAATAGCCATCCCGTCAGACTGCAGAAAGGGAAAAAATCCTACAGTGTCAGTTTATTCAATCTAGCCCAGCAGACACTGCAACCAAAGTATTCCCAATTGCTGCCAATAACTAAGGAAAAATAAAAGATCTCAAAGAATTATCAGACCTAATGCCTGCAACTGCAGTGAACTATTATACAAGATTGTTAAAGGAACTGAAAGAAACCGAAACAGTTGAAGCAGGTAATAACAACATTTGACGAAGAGGACCAAATAATGGATTACACCAGTTAACATCGGAAGCTATCAATAAATAATATTGTAAAATTTCTTGGCGTTTTATTATATCGACATATTACACAACAATATTTTACTCAAATATGTGTTCAAATTCATACAACATTTCAATAAACCGGAAAAATACAAAGGTTTAAAGTTTACAAACTTTAACTGCATTTTGTGGCATAATTCGAAAATGTTGCGTTCGCCCCCTTCTCCACCGAACGCGTCATATATATATATATATATATATATATATATAATTTTATTTACAGTTTGAGACAGTAATGAGTAACTGTAAACTATGGGGTTTAAAGGTAAAAAATATAATGTGCACAAAGTTTTTACCGTTTACAGTTTAGTTTAAATATTTAAAAGTCAACAGTAAAACAGGATGCCAAGATAACATTTCAAATACGAACTAGATGTCATCCTCAAGTCAAAAGAAAAACAAAATCAAGCGTGTGCTAAAATGTTGATACCTTCACTGTTTACTCAGGTCAGTTTAGTAGCTGCCGACACGGAACTCACACACACACATATATATTTATATATATGTGTGTGTGTGTATATATATGCTATTTTATTTCATTAGCTTTACAAGTTAAGAGACACTAAAGAATGTTTATTTAGCTGAAAGTTAATCTCGTGACGATAACAGATAAGTTTTGTTGATGCGGCAGCTGTTCGATATACATTTTTATCGTCTGATTATGGTATTGACCACGCTTTTCACCATGACACAAAGCATTGCGATACCACTAAAAAAAAAGATTAAAAAATGTGTACCCTTAGTTATTTAGGTTGTCATGGTAACTAATAAGGAGTGCTGTGAGAGTAATTGTTTTCAGTGCTTGTAACATGATCTAGTTTATAGTATTTCTAGACTACTTCCATTCATGTTGATGGCAATGTTTTGGGATGGTTTTTTTATCATCATTCATAACTACCGAGTTCACGTCACTGAGGGGAGTTACGGCTTTACGTGGGATCCGAACCACGGGTCTTTACATCATCTAGGACACAAAGGACGATCGCCCATGCCCAACGTCCCTTAACAGTGCGCTGACTTAACAGGAAGCGGTGTTACGACATGCCCACGACGTGGGTATTTCTGTAGTATTTTTTTATGGTATATGAAGTATAAGGAAACTCCAAGATACTTCTATAGCTATGTGAAAACAAAAACAAAAACGCGCCCCGCTATTGGGCCCTTAAGGAAGAGAACTAATGAACTAACCAACGATCCAAAAGAAATATCTGAAACATTGAGAACCCAGTATGAATCAGTTTTTAGTACCTCAAAAAGTGACAAAGCGGATGCCTGATATAGATGCATTCTTTGAAGAGAAATTGCAAGGAGAATGTATAACAGATTTTGATTTTACCCCAGAAGATGTAACGAGAGCTATAGGACAAATGAAACCACATTCAGCTGCAGGTCCGGACAACTGGAGCGCATTATTGATTAAAAACTGTAAAAATGAAATAGCTACACCTTTACACTGGATATGGAGAAGATCCCTAGACACTGAGGAAATACCGAGCATCTTGAAAAGAGCAAACATTGTCCCCTATATATAAAGGAGGGGACAGATCTCAAGCAAAGAACTATAATATAAACCAGTGTCATTGACGTCCCACCTCACCAAAGTATTTGAAAGAATAGTTAGAGAAAATTTATGATTTCTTGGAGACACTGGAAAGATTCAACGAAAATCAGCACAGATTCCGATCAGGTAGATCATGCCTATCACAACTAATAGGACACTAAAACAATATTCTAGATGCACTGGAAGGTAATGATAACTACGATGTCATATACACGGATTTTGCTAAAGCTTTCGACAAATGTGATCGCGGTATAACAACATAAAATGAAATATATGGGAATAACAGGCAGAGTGGGAAAATGGATCTACAACTTCCTCAGAGAACGTCTGAAGGTCGTCAAAATTCAAGGTATATCATCAGAATCGGAAGTACGCAGCTCAGTACCACAAGGGACAGTACTAGCCCCAATCCTGTTCATTATCATGCTAACAGACAGACAGCGGAGTAAACAGTATAGTAACATCATTTGCAGACGATACAAAGATCAGCAGAAAAATCAGCGATGTAAATGAAGTGGAGGCCTTCAGAGGGATACGAACAAAATATTCAAATGGTCAGAAGACATGTCATTTAACACCGAGAAATTTCAGCTCTTGAGATTTGGTAGAAAAGAGGAACTTACACAGACTGCATATTATGCTTCAGATAGACAGGAAATTCAAAGAAGCACGAAAGCGATCGATCTGGGGGTAATAGTGACAGATGATGCAAAATTCGAAACACAAAATCAGATAGTGATAAATAAAGCAAAAAGAGTCGCGGGACAGGTACTAAGAACGTTCAAAAGAAGGGACAGGACAGTAATGATTCCCCTGCTAAAAACACTGATTATACCAAAACTTGAATACTGCTCAGTTTTGACGTCCCCATATAAAAAGTAAGAAACTAGCAAACTAAAAGAAACGCAAAGGCATTTCACAGCCAAGATTGATGGCTGCAAAGAACTCAACTACTGGGAAAGACTACGTAAACTAAATCTGTACTCACTGGAAAGAAGAAGAGAGAGGTACATCATAATCTACATATGGAAAATGATCGAAAAACTGGTACCAAACCTAAAACTAAACCCAATTACCATTCAAACAACAATGGAAAATAGGAAAGGCAGAATGTGTAGTGTTCCCAAATTAAAAGCACGACAAGGGACCTCCTCAACCCTGAAGGAAAATAGCTTGGTTGTCATGGGGCCAAGACTTTTCAACCAGCTTCCAAAGGACCTCAGAAACGTTACAGGGGTCAAAGTTGAAGTCTTCAAGAGAAGACAAGATGCCTGGCTCAGGACGGTACCAGATGAGCCGGGTGTACCTGGCTATGTACGATGGAGAGCGCAAGAGAGCAACTCGCTCCTCCACCAAGCCAGGATTAGAGGCGGGGCCACCAGCTTGACCTTCGTGTGAAGAAAGACCGACGCACGGAGCACAACAAGGTTAACAAGGTTATATACAGTATATATATATATATATATATATCTTTGTCAACCTTGGTTTTACTTCTGCCCGAATTGTTCATCCTGACGAAGTTCAAGCTTGTCGCTCCTCCTCTCGAGTTGGCCTGGTGAAGTAGAGAGTTAGTTTCTTGTACTCTCCACCTCACATACCAGGTACGCCCGGTTCATCGGGATATATATATATATTATATATTTAATTGGTGTGTGTGTGTGTGTGTGTGTGTGTGTGTGTGTGTGTGTGTGTACTACAACTCAGAATGGTCCCCTGAGAAACTTTTATGTTACACACAGACCGTGCATGGAAGAGGGAACTCTTCTGGGACATTTAAATCCACCATAATCCGAATAAGTAATGTTAAATACCAAATACTAGTTTTTCTTTTTCATGATGGAAGTCCAACGTGGGCAAATGGTTACTACCCTGAGTAGACGTGGTTTAAGGCGCTGGGCTGCTAATCGGAGGTCGTGAGATCGAAAAAAAGAAAAATTATAGTATTTGTCATTTACCATTACTTATTCGGACTATGGTGGATTTATTTTTCCCAGAAGAGCTCCCTGTTCCATGCACACACTGTGTGTAACAGGGTCGTATCCAGGGGGTATTATTGGTGTCTGTAACTCCCCCCCCTCTGGCTGTCCCCCCAAAAAATTATGTATAGCTTATATATCTGATTTCTAAACTATAAACCCTGTAACCAGGTCGGGGCCTTTGATTATGTCATTAAAGCAGTACAGTAGCCTCAGCATCATGAATTGGCATCTGTTTATTGCATCTAACTTTACATTTCATGGTCATGTAATGTCATACCAGTCTTATAGTGACAGGAAAGGCTCCTCCTGTCCTGAGCTTAATACAGAATGAGTAGTAGTCAGGAGTCAGGCATCCAACGTTGACCATGGTTATTCGTTCTTGGGTGGCGTCTTGCAAACATGGTGATAATGGTCTCCATATCAATGGCGATGTCACGGTGGATGCGCACTTAAGCTAACCCAGTCAGTCGTTCCTTGGCCATGCTGCAACGAAGATAAGTCTTCATGCGCTTTAGTCCACTGAATTCTCGCTCTGAGGTACAGCTGGTGACTGGTAGGCTGCAAAGGATGCGGAGGAGCATCTTGATGTTTGGATACATGGCAGTATGAGGTAAGGTGTCTGTGATGTATAGCATTAGGTTAGGCTAGTCACCATATCTACCTGACTTATTGTATTTGAATGAAAGAAGACACGTGTACGAGACAACACGTAAACCTGGCAGCTACCTAATTTTATTGTAGTAGTATACTAATAAATTTGCCTAATCTTTTGATGTATGATGTATGTAGCTCCTCAGATCACCTTCACCCAGCTGACGGGATTGAATAAATATTTAGACTAATAATAATTCTAAACAACTCTTTTGCTAAATATTTAGACCAATAATTAAAAAAAAACTCTTTTCAACAATAAGATTTTAAAAAATTTCGTGGGGGGTGACATGCCCCCGGACCTCCCTAGCAGGGCGTACATCTTTGCCGTGCGCATTTTGTCCAACACTGTAACTCCCCCTTTCTTATGCTCTGGATACAGCCCTGTGTAACGTTGTGTGTGTGTGTGTGTGTGTGTGTGTACAGTCATTATCATTTATTTAAACTGCATAAAACATTAAATTAAAAAACATGACATTTTAATAGAAAAACGACAAACCTCTTTGGTTTAATGAATGCCTTTCGGACACGCAATACTCAATCTTACGGACGCTTATACAAAGAGTGATAAACGTTCAGACCTATTAAAATTTCAAGTACTACCTTCATTGTCAACAACCGTTTACGAATGTCGATATAGTTATTGGCCATTATATAGCGCCTCGGTGATGTAGTGGTTAGGATCGCTGACTACGAATCTACCGGCCCCGGGTTCGATTCCCGGTGACGGCAGTCGACGTGCAGCAAACCCAGCTGTTCATCCTTACATACAAAAAATTGGTTGGAAGAGAAATGGATACCTTGGGTAGCCTAGTGGTTAAGAAGTGGTTTAAGACGCTGGACTGCTGATCGGAGGTCGTGAAATCGAGTCCGAGTGACTTTGTAATTTCTGATGACCCGTGATTGGTCGTGGTTCAGATTTCACGTTAAGCTGTAGGTCTAAGGTGAAGCAACAAGCTTAACCTTTATCGGAATGAAAAATTTGGGTGGAAGCAAAACCAAAAGGTTAACCAACAGTCGATTAAATAAGTCATGTTGCGAAACTATGTTTACAACCATTATCGATAAGAAATAGTGAGCTGTACAAACTATCATTGAATCTGGTCACCATGAAAATAATGAATAAAGAGTTGTGTTTTATTTTTTAAGTTCAATGTACTGTCTTTGGCGACATCCAGAACTCATTTTCGTACAGCGTTGGGGTGACATTGCCTCGAGGGTTATTACCTGAGCCAGAGCATTAGCAGGGTGAGTTGCCAGCCCAACCTGACCCAGGCACCAGCAACCGGAAGCGAGCCTAGATACTCACGGCCAGAATTCAACATCCAGACCATTGAGCTACGGGCAGCTCATACTTTGTCTCTCAATAAAAATGGAGAACTACCAGAGTTGCCACGTCTTAAATATCTAAATAGGTAATAGCTTCTGACTAGTTCATGAAACTTCTTCGGTTTGCACCAGATTTAACCATCCTGTACGAATCTGCACTTAAATACGCCCCTTTCTTTACTTCAAAAAATGTCACTGCTGTTACCCTGTACCAGTTTTCATTAAAGTAGTTAAAATTTACACTCATTTAAAGTTCCTTTCATTGTGTTCCTTATACGTTTCATACAGGACGCTGGCCCGAACACGAATTATGAGAAACCTGGCAAACCCAGAACAACACAAATTTCAAGAAATCCTAACTTTTTTTCTGAAATACTTTCCTTGTACTGTGTAATGAGATAAAACTCAAAGGTTAAGGCCAGTAAGTTTTTAATTGAGATGGTAAATGTTAATTTCAAAGTCAAGGTTAAATTTTAACTGTAAACTAATAATAATCATCATGTTTTAGATATAGTAATTTCTGGCAACATTTTACTAGCTATTTTGTCATTTCTGAAGTTGTAACACTGTCTGTATATTAACTTTTTAATAAATGATAATTGTTAGGCTTACCATAACATCCTGATTAACGAGGTTCAGAAAATGGGAGATTGGTCGCCATTTGTGGACAGTATACCAAACAGTGCCCTGATAGTAGTCACCAGCTCCCATGAAGATTACATTAGGCTGAGATGCTCTCAGTTCCTTCACTTTTTGTGAATCCTGCGCAGGGTACAGAGAATAGGGGATAAAATTCTAATTATACACGTAATATATTGTTAATATTATAATAATGTTTGTAGTTATTTAATCTTCTCCTTTAAAGCCAAGTTGGTCACGTGCTTTAGTAGATCTACGGCTTAATGCAGGATTTGAAAGCAGAGAACGGTCACTTATCTTAACTGCTTAGACATACCCAGTGCCGTTTAACCTGTGGGGACGTGTTCATGACTTAGCCCCAGTATATATATTGTGTACGTATGTGTGTGTGTGTGTGTGTGTGTGTATTATTTAAAAGTGCTTTTAACCATAGGCGGATCCAGAGGAGGGGTCAGGGGGCTCAATTGAAGCAACGTGAACATAAGCATTCAAACGTTTTACCTAATTTCGTTTAACCAGGATGTATGGGGCCTCCAAATTAAGTCCCGTTGCTTCATTTAAGCCCCCTGGCCCCTCCTCTGGATCCGCCTATGCTTTTAACAATATCGTTATTGTTTCATAAGTGAGTATGCAAAGTAGTATATCCCTTGTTAGCTTTCACATGACTTTTTAATCGCTTATCAGTGCCAGTGTCATCTCTCAGTGCCAACTAGATAAGAAAATTTGTTAAGCCCTCATAATAGTTTCAAGTGAAAAGTGATTTTCTTTGCCACTGACTCACCTGCATCCTTGACAGATGCGGGATGACGACATCTGTGCGACATGATATTCTGTCAACAAGTATATTATGGGTTAGATTAGCTAAGGTTACCATAGGTTAGTTAGGTCGGGTTAAGTTAGTTATTTAGAGTGTGCACAGATGCGCATTTTTAATGCAATGCAATAACGTGCATTTAATTAAGGCTGTGGTTCCCAACCTTTTTTTGAAGCCACCGCCCTCTTTCACCAAACCATATTTTTCAACGCCCATTTCATCAATGTAACTTAGCAAACGATGATTAGTGAATACATTGAATATATTGACAACTACTACTCTCACAACCTAATTTTATATTACAATGCAATTGCTACAATGGCATTAATATTTAAGTTTGCGTGTTGTTCTCTTTTCTCCTAGTATCACTCTTACTTTTAACGTCTCCCTAAACTTTTTTAATACAAACGCCCACTTGGGGACGGTACCGGCTCGTTGGGCGCCACTGATTTAGGTACAGTGGCATGATATTTTCGTTTTTATGAATGTTTAAACTTGTATATAAGTCAAAATTGATTTGTTGAAATATCTTTGATATCTTGTTCAGCGCTATGACGTGTAGTAAATTACTCCGTTTCTTCGAAATTTAAGGGGAACGAAAAGAAACGCGAAGATAAGTAAAAAATTAAAAAAAAAAAAAAAAAAAAAAAAATTGTTTTTAATATTTTTCATGACGTCAAAACGATATTTTTTCCCTTTTTTTTGCGTAATTTCCATATTCTTTTAAGAATATTTAACTCATTGCAAAAATTTATCTATTTCGCAGAAAATTCTGTGAACCTTTTTTCAATAACAAGTGGTTTTTTGATACAACTGCCACATTTTTTCCTTATGTGAAAAAACGTATAAAAAAGGGTGAACTTAAACATTTTTCGGAGACTAAAATGTAGACTCTTAATTTAGGTATTTTTTTCCACCCAAAGGATGCATTCATTTTAATTTTAATTACTATTTATTAAATTATTTAGTAAAAATGAGGTGAAGGTAACCTCTGTATCCGCTTTCGTATAGGAAAAAAATTATTTCAATAATATCCGTAAATATAATATCGGAAATTCACACTCGTAGTTTTTCACACATACACACACACACACAACCTTTAGTAAGCTTCCGCCCGAATTATTTATTCTGACGAAGGTCAAGCTTTTCACTCCACCTTAGACCTACAGTTTAACGTGGAATCCGAACCACGCCCCACCAGCAGCCCAGCATCTTAACCACTAGGCCACCCATTTATCTACCAAACACTTTCTTTAATGTGTGGAAGGATGAACAGCTGGGTTTTGGCTGCGCGCCGGCTGCTGTCACTGGGTCTCGATCCCGGGGCCGATGGATTTGTAGTCAGCGACGCTAACCACTACACCACCGAGGCGCCTATATATATACACACAGTATGTATATATATATAGTGTGTGTGTGTGTATATACGCATTGGCGTAGCCACGGGGGGTTTGGGGTTATATTCAGAGGATTCTTGTGGGGATCTAACAAAATAATAGTGAACATTTAGTCATGGTCTCTTACGATGACGATCAATTATGTTTAAAATTATGTTTAAAATACTAATTAGAAACTCGAAAAAACCGATATAAATTCAGAGGTGAGCATAGTTGGTATGCACGTGTTTTTACGCTTCATATTTACAGGGTGAACTTTGAACACGCTAGTTTACATACCGTGTATAAATACAGAGTATAGCAGAAACTACTTAGTTAACGTTGAAAACATTGTATTAGCCCTTTTAAAGGCTAAGCATTACCCAACATCCACCGGCATATTCATGTCAGCACGGAAGATGTACTTGGCAAAAAACTCACGTCGGCTCACTTTCTGCTTCGAGTTAATTGCGCTCTATAAGATATGCTGTTTGGATATTTACAAATTGTTCGCTGTTTAAATGTATATACAGGGTGTTCTAAAATTAGCTAGTAAACTTTTATATGAAGGCAATATCTTAACAAAAATTATGCGATACTTAATTTCAAATACAGGAACAATAATTGTTTATTTTAGATGTTCAAAGTGTCTTCCTTCAACTTGAACACATTGTTCACAGTGTCCTACTACTGATCAAGAGACATATAAAACTTTACTAGGTAATTTTAGAATACCCTGTATTTATGTTTAGATGTTTACAAATCTAGATTCCTGTACTGCATCTGAGATGTAACATATATGTACATATCATTGGTTTTGCATGTTTTTAATAAATACATGCAGTAGTACATTGCTAAATGACAGGAATTAAAAACGCGATCAATACACAATAAAGTAGTATTTGTCCAACATACACGTGTGTGTGGTCTTTTTTAATCCATATGCTGATTTAAAATGAGTAGATTCATCACCGTCTGTAGATATATATTTGAAAATTCGTTGAGGAGTATTTCAGGTGTAATCTCTTTCCTCCCCCCCAATTAGAAATTTCTGGATACACCGTTGTATACACGACTAATAAAGATTACGAAAGGTAACGAAATTTTTATTATCTTTCGTATCTCGTCTCGAAGTCGAGAGAGAGAGAGAGAGAGATTATTCTCTTAGAAAAACAATTTTCATTAGGATCATACGAGATTACATTGATCTTCTCTATAATATGATTATGTTGACCCGATGTGTGTGTATATATATATAATATATATATATGGGTTGGACAGAATAATGGAAACACTCGCATTTTCGATGCTATGTTTTCTGGTATCATTAATGACGTTATGTACTTTATTAAATTAATATGTAACTGCATATAATATTGAGAACATCTTCTATTTTAATATGTTCATATTGGTTTTTGATGTTCTTTTAAAATAAATAAAAATATGGCGCTTGGAAAAAATTTTACTGGCTGTGAAAGGGGCATGATAGTAGGCCCGTTTGGTTGGTGTCTCAAAATTAAAAGTCGCTTAATTGTCCTTGCACCTTGAGAAACAGTCCCATAGTTACGAATACATGGAAAGAAATTTTTAAAAAAAACTACACCACAAAAGCGCAAAATTGTTCCCATTATTCTCCCCAACTCGAAATTCATTAGAACTTTGGTATTGGTTAGTGTTAAAATAGGCTTTACTACAGTTAACATATCATAGTTATGACTGACATTGGTCTTTGCGGCCTATTATTAAATTTTGATGCAACAGCCTTTGATTGATTCTTCACAGCTCATAATTATAATATAAGGTTCTTCTGTCAGTGTTGCTTTACGCTCACTATATTCCTTAGTTGATGTTCTTTTTCTATTATTTTTGCGTATATTCATAACCTTGAAGACTGTTCCTCGAGATGCAGGAGCAATTATGTGATTTTTATTACCAAAACACCAATCAAATGGGCTCCTACTATCACGCCCTTTTCACAGGCAGCATCTTTCCCAAGCGCCATATTTTTATTTATTTTAAAAGAACATGAAAAACGAATATGAACATATTAAAATAGAAGATGTTCTCAATATTATATGCAGTTACATATTAATTTAATAAAGTACTTAACGCCATTAATGATAACAGAAAATACAGCACCGAAAATGTGAGAGTTTCCATTATTCTGTCCAACCCATATATATATATATACACATAATTTTCGGTCAGTGTTTCATAAGTAGAAAAATACTGAGTATAGGTTTGGGTAGGGGGTCTTGGTGGGGAGTCTTGGTAGCAGATTTTTTTTTTTTTTTACTTTGCAATACTACACGGAATGTGCAGTTCTATAAAAAAAAATTGTGCAGTTCAATAGGCAAATGTGTGCAGTTCAAAGATGTATTTCGTATGCTTTACCAAATCATAAAGAGAGCAGTTATCATAAATTACAGTTAAATCAGCTCTTTCCAGTTCATATGTAGATTATTATTCCAGCAATAACGTATCATATAGACGTCTCCGTGCGTATGAAAACAATCTCACAGACATATTGTCACCTGCTGTAAAGTTTAATTTAAGCTATAGTTAACCCATAAAGTACTTAAAAACGATAAAATAAAAGTTTAAAATTTATGTTCACAATTTTTTTTTATTGAAAACACATTTGTAAGTGAGTAGGATTGATGAGTAAATAGCATTGATAAGGGAGTAGGATTGATGAGTAAATAGCATTGATAAGGGAGTAGGATTGATGAGTAAATAGCATTGATAAGGGAGTAGGATTGATGAGTAAATAGCATTGATAAGGGAGTAGGATTGATGAGTAAATAGCATTGATAAGGGAGTAGGATTGATGAGTAAATAGCATTGATAAGGGAGTAGGATTGATGAGTAAATAGCATTGATAAGGGAGTAGGATTGATGAGTAAATAGCATTGATAAGGGAGTAGGATTGATGAGTAAATAGCATTGATAAGGGAGTAGGATTGATGAGTAAATAGCATTGATAAGGGAGTAGGATTGATGAGTAAATAGCATTGATAAGGGAGTAGGATTGATGAGTAAATAGCATTGATAAGGGAGTAGGATTGATGAGTAAATAGCATTGATAAGGGAGAGGATTGATGAGTAAATAGCATTGATAAGGGAGAAGGATTGATGAGTAAATAGCATTGATAAGGGAGAAGGATTGATGAGTAAATAGCATTGATAAGGGAGAAGGATTGATGAGTAAATAGCATTGATAAGGGAGAAGGATTGATGAGTAAATAGCATTGATAAGGGAGAAGGATTGATGAGTAAATAGCATTGATAAGGGAGAAGGATTGATGAGTAAATAGCATTGATAAGGGAGAAGGATTGATGAGTAAATAGCATTGATAAGGGAGAAGGATTGATGAGTAAATAGCATTGATAAGGGAGAAGGATTGATGAGTAAATAGCATTGATAAGGGAGAAGGATTGATGAGTAAATAGCATTGATAAGGGAGAAGGATTGATGAGTAAATAGCATTGATAAGGGAGAAGGATTGATGAGTAAATAGCATTGATAAGTGAGTAGGATACTGGATAGTGCGGAATAAGTTATTTTTCATGTATCTGTGGCCTATATAAAATGTGCAGGTCTAAAATTTCCTTAAAACAAACCCTGCTTGGTGGGGGTTGTTCCTGAATATAATTTCTATAATTTTCGCCTTAATAATAATGAAAACCTAATTTATAATTTCAAAACAGAAATATAATTTTTAATCTAAATATTTCCGTTGTCAAGGTGTACCTCTTGGATGATACTAGTTTTAACATCTTTCGATAAAGGCAAGGGGTCATGTGACGTTGGGGACCTACCGATTTACGTGGGATCCGAACCTAGGGTCGCTATATCATCTGAATTCTTTAATATAAAAAAATGATCCAATAAAAGTGTTACAAAATAAATAAATAAATAAATAAATATATATAACGTAAAGAACGACGCTTGTATAGGAGAATATTCCGCGCAAGATGAGGAGGGAGAACGAAACATTAAAAAATGAGGTAACCACCCGGGAATCGAACCCGGGATCTTCCGATTGCCGGTCAGATATGATAACCATTACACCACGGGCCTCACTCGAACAAATGCCGTAATTCCTCTACATACGCGCAGAAACCAATGCCCCAAGGGGGCACACTCCCGCATGCCGTACATTATATACATTCTAACTGCAAACACGCAGTATAATTAACGTAAAGAACGACGCTTGTATAGGAGAATATACCGCGCAAGATGAGAGAGAGAGAGAGAGAGAGAGAGAGAGAGAGAGCGAAACAAATTTAAAAAATGAGGTAACCACCCGGGTGAGGCCCGTGGTGTAATGGTTATCATATCATAGAATGATATATATATATATATATATATATATATATATATATATATATATAGGAAAATCCATTTATTTATATAGTTACAGTATTTGTTCGAAATGATTCCCACCAATCTCAAACCATGTTTGTAAACGAAAAAGCAGGTTTCTTTGAATATTCCTCAATATATTTGGCCTGATGGAGCCGACTTCATCTTGAAATAAATAGACATTGCTTATTTTCCTATGATACGTGACTTTATGGACACCCTGTGTGTGTGTGTGTGTGTATATATATATAGTGCTGTGCCCGCTAACTCCTAAAGTTAGCGCTGTTAACACTAATGCTAAGTATTTTAACAGTTAGCGCCGCTAACACTAAAGCTAATTTTGTCGCTAATTTTTTGTGAAACCACCCCAATTTATATACAGTAATACCGCGAACATCGTTGTTTTGAACATCGTCGTTTGGCGCTTTCGTCGTTGCTATGCTCGCGACTAAGATTTACATCACATCGTCTTGGTTTTGCTATTTCGTCGTCTTACGCCTGGCAGCATCACACTTCCTTCTTTTCATGTTTAATAAAAAGGTTTAAATTGAACAGTAGCCAAATGTTATGCTAAAAAATAATTTCCAATTTCATTTTTTGTTCGTATTATAAATTTTTTTTGGTTTAAATAAAAGGTTTGAATTGAACAGTTTCTTATCGATATTTTTCCCGTGATTGAGCTGTTAAAACGAATGTATTTGTAGTGTGTATTTGTAATACAAAAATCCTGATTGTGACACCCAAAACAAAATCTGAGAAAGGAACCTCTTATTTCCCATAGGTTACATTCCTTGAAATATCGTTATTTTGAATATCATTGCCTTTTCCAGAAACGCATTAGCGACGATGTTCGAGGTATTGCTGTATGTATGTATGTTCTGCCTTCCGTAATTTACTTACATACAGTATATTAGCACACACCTTCATATAATTGGTTGCTCAGGTACAAAAATGTGACGTTATATGTAGTCTACGAAAATGAAAAAAAAATTATGTTGGAGTCAATTTCCTTTCGTATATATTAATAAGAAAAACAAACCAAAAGAACAAGAAATTCTATTCAATTTATACAAATGGTTTTAAAAAAATTAGCGATTGACTTTCTCTAAAACCTGTTTCGCTAACATTTTTTAAAATTAGCGGCGCTAACAGTATCGCTAATAAAAAGTTAGCGTCGCTAATTTTAGCGCCGGTAATCCCAGCGCTATATATACACATGTTTTTTTACGCCAAAAAAAAAATATTTTGAAATTTTTTTGGTAATTATATTGAAGCGAATGATAACAGTATGTAAGTGGACATAACTATATAGGGTATATACATGCTATATACAAAACCCAGATTCCTATGGCTACAAAAGGCGCATAGACCATTTTCATTCTTGTCAGGGGGAAAAATTAAGTAACTCCTTTATAGTTTTGAAAAGGTTCCATCGGAACACAAAAAAAATATAATTGGTTGAACCAGTCACAATACATTTTATAATAATTTGCCAACCATCCAACCCAAATGCATAAATCAACCACGATACCACTTTTCATACTTTTCCTGGTATAACTTAACTCTTTACTCCCAGAAATAATTAAAAACTTAAAAATAATCCATGACGTCACAATATATATTCTGGTCCATATAAAAATTACTTCATTTTTCGTAAACATGGTGTGAATTTGTTTTTTTTTTAAATATCTACAGGGTAAGTGTGTCTATAAGATTAGGGCAGGCTAATTTATATACAGGAATGGTACTTTTCTGTTTACCCCCGCAATTTTAATAAGCCCTGAATGTCAATCGCCCTTGACGATTGGTTAGGTTTAGTCGTGATGTTTTCGTTGTATTGTGTGTATATATATATTACTAGTCATATGACTCCGTAACCGATGTATTTAATTATTTAAGCCCTATGACCTCTTCATATGAATATCTCGAGACTTACCTAGCAATTCCCCCATAACACCTGTTGTCAGCTGCGTTTGAAGGTGTACACCTGCCTGAACTCACACTTGTTTCTTCAAATCTAGCGTGAAAATCGTTCAAGTGTAAGATTGTTAGTGTGTATTCACGAGACTGTGTGTAAACACGCGTAACTCCGTACATAAGGACTAGCGTTATTATGCGTACATGGATGTACATAGTGCGTTTTTTTTAATACAGTTATTAATATAATTTGGTTTAAATGTTTTATTTTAATAAATAATATTCAATTTCTATATATATATATTATAAAACTATTTTGAATTATTAAGTAGAACCTGCTATATATATATATATTATATATATATATATACCGAACCTAACTATTCACAATAGTGTGTTATACACATCTGAA
Organism: Bathynomus jamesi; assembly: GCA_023014485.1. Lineage (NCBI taxonomy): Eukaryota > Metazoa > Arthropoda > Malacostraca > Isopoda > Cirolanidae > Bathynomus > Bathynomus jamesi. The sequence goes on along the minus strand of JAJOZX010004870.1, from coordinate 345,770 downwards.
TTCGATAGCAAACAGTATCATAATAAATCCTTTAAAATTTTGAATACCTAGATAGAGTAACATCACAAATCATCGTACGCCTGGTAAGAAAACTTTCGAATGTATTGTCGTACGCTCAAAACAAAAAAAAAAAAATTTTCCTTTCATATCACATATGAGGGTAATTTTTTAAATCTTACCAGTTATTTTGATGCTCTTGGCATTAACACATGCTAAATTGGGAAGTCATATATCTATCTATCTATCTATCTATCTATCTATATATATATATATATATATATTTTGTTGATGTAATGAAATAATATGAAACAATGATTTATTTAAAAGTTCAAAATGAAGAATCTAATACACCATGAATCCATAGTTTGGCGTAAGTTGTTTTGAAAATGAAATGTATCATTTATTTTCGTCTGTCATGAATAGAATATTTTACAAGATGCGTATTATTTAACAATTCATACGCGACATGTTACAGTGTAGTACATTTTAGTATATTGAAACTATGGATATACTAAATTTACCATACAATCATACTAAAAATATTATATTGTACAGAGTTAACAAAAGTAAACAGACACCTTCACTTTATTTTTTTCCTACTTTTCTATTTGATAATAAAAGTGGATAAATAATTAATAACAGATTTATTGAATCAATATTTTTAGAATCGTGTTTGCAAAGTGTAAAGCTGATACCCTTTTTCTCTCCACTGATGAGCCTAGCCCTAGCCATTTGGTTCTTAAGAGCAATCATCCTCGTGTCTATTTACTTTCGTTAACTTGCTGTATATTTTCGAAACTGTTGCCAACCATTTCAGTAAATGGGTTTTATATTACAGAAACTGTAAAAGGTCAATAAAGACTATTTTCATAATGAGATAATGGGTACCTTTGTATAAACTGATTACGATATAATGAGTTTGTTAGTGAAGTAAAAAAAGGTCTTTTGCAATGAAATTGAAAAGGTTATTATGACCTTAAATTTAGATACAGAAAATGTATCCAATGCAATTTTGTAACCTCTGATCTCTGACCTCATGGTCAAATATATATATATGTTATAAATCATAATATATAAATGTAAATTTATTATGTTACATACAGTGTACACACACACACACACACACACACACACATTAATTTTCATAGCTAAGATTTTTTTCCTTAACTCTTTCATTAAGAAAGACACCAACAGAATGGTCAGTCAAATTAAAAACTTACTGTTTTGCCATGATAGCTTTTGTGGCGTATTTCTTTCCAAAAGGTTTTCTTACCTTAATATCAACAATATTTCCAATTTTATAAACTCGGAGAAAGGTGGAGAAATGTCCAATTCCATGTTTTTTGAAACCTCTCGTAAACATGTCTCCAGTTTCCTTTCCTCAAACCTGTACAATTTGTCATTCTGGTTGTGTTATTTTAAACATCCACGTGCATACACCAACCTAAATGGAAGTGCATATATAGATAGATAGAGGGATAGATAGATAGATAGATAGATAGATAGATAGATAGATAGATTCCAATAATCTAAGCTCACAAATGTTATTTTACATTTTAAAAACTTAAAATTATCTGGCGAAAAGGAGTGTTACAACCAACCGAATGTTCACGTATTATGGATTCATTGGATTTACTGATGGACGACGGTGCGTCCATATATATATATATATATATATATATATATGGGTTTCAGCTCTTGAAATATGGAAGAAATTAAGAACTAAAAACAGACAGCATTATTATACCCTAGATCAGGGGTCCCAACCTGTGCCCGCCGACCCTTTTGCGTGTGCCCGCCACTGACTGACTACATTGATAAGTTTTTATTTAAATTTTAATAAAATGTAGTATGTTACATATTTTAAATATTTAGTTACTAAATATTTAAAATATGTAACATACTTAACATTTTATTAAATTTAGTAGTTAATTACAGAAACAGATAGCTCATTTTTTGAAAATAATTATTTCTTTATAAATAATTAAGTTATCGTTTTGATAATTTTTCTAAGATTCTTAGTTAGCCCATCCTTGTTTTTTTTTTGTGTATTATGTTCATATTTTACAGGAATTAAATGGGTTTTTGGTGTATTTTGTTCATTATTAATTCCAACTAAATTTGCCTTGAAAAAGTAAATGGTGCCCGCCGCACTACCGTAGTTTGAATGTGCTCTTCGGCACAAAAAGGTTGGGGACCCCTGCCCTAGATAGACAGAAAATTCAGAGCAGCAATAAAGCAATAGATTTTGGAGTTATAATGACTGAAGAAGATACGCAATTTGAGGAATAAAACCAGATAGTGAAAAAAAGGCAAAAAAAAAATTAGAAAAAGCTCGGGACAGGTACTGAGAACCTTTAGAAGAAGGGACAAGACAGTAATGATTCTCTGCTGAAAACACCAGTCATACCAAACTTGAATACTGCTCAGTCGTGACGTCCCCATATAAAAAGAAAAAAAAATTAAATAAGAAGAAATTCATGAAATTTACAGCCAAGATTGATGATGACAGCGAAGAACTCAATACTGGGAAGACGTCTTAAATTAAATTTATATTCACTGGAAAGAAGAATGGAGAAATACACCATAATTTACTCTTGGAAAGTAATGGAAAAACTGGTACCTAACCTCAAACTGAACTCAGAAACCACCCAAACACCACTGGGAAATAGGAAAAGTAGAATGTGTAGTGTTCCCAAAATAAAGCCAGACGAGGAACACCCTTAACGCTAAAGAAAAATAGTTTGGTTGTCAGGAGGCCAACACTATTCAACCAGATTCCGAAGGAGATCAGGAACATTAATGATGTCAACGTAGAATTCTTCAAAAAAAGATTAGAGGCCTAGCTCAGGATGATACCAGATGAGCCATGTGTGCCTGGCTATGTGCGATGAAGGTCGCAAGAGAGCAATTCGCTCCTCTACCAGGCCAGGCCTAGAGATGGGGTCCACCATCTTGACCTTCGTGTGAAGAAAGATCAACGCACGGAAATGCTACGAGGTTACGAGGTGCGTGAATGATGTTTGGTCACATCGTAATAAAAATCTAAGGAAAATCTATCCTTTTTAGTGTTATTTTTAAAATAAAACTTTAATATAATTTACAAACTTTTTTAACAATTTTTGCGCAAATTTTTCGAGACATTAATTACATTAAAATTTATCTTTACTGTAATTAAGAATTACAGTTGTCATACGTTAATTCATAACAAATTTTGGGTATTACTGTTCATGATTCAGTTTCAGAAAAAAATAATTTGAAAGATTCTATAATAAAAGTTGTAAGTACGATATATATACGATAATGTAAGTCAAATTTTATCGTATAACTTTATAACGTTCTTACGCGCTATTTATACAGTAAAACTACGTATACAGTTACGACAAAATCAACAGTAAAACAGAAGAAAAAAAATAATATATAAAAAGTGTTCCTACAGCAAATGCAATAGACAGTAATTTCCCGATAATTGTATGGTGATTACGATAGTTTCTAAACAGATTTTTATCAGAAAAAACGATTTTTAACGTGTTACATACACTTTCTTATCGGAAAAGAAATGTATAAAAAATGGCCCATTTTATGAGCTACCTTTTAAATTATATTTTTTATTTTATTATTTTTTGCATTTTTAGGGGAATTATAGTAATCACACACACACATACACACACATATATATATAATATATATATATATATAGGGTGTCCCATAAATCTCGTCTCATAAGAAAACTTATTTTAAATTAAATTTACAAACGTAATACATTAAAACTAAAACAAATGTTCAAATTGATGTCTTGTTTTGTTATACAAAGGCTCCGCCTTCTCCTCATGAGTGTAACTCGCTTCCATATTAGTCATTGCGTGTTATTGTACCTGCAACCCCCCCCCCAAAAAAAAAAGGGTCCCAAAACAAGACATGAATTTAAACATTTGTTTTAGTTGTAATGTATTACGTTTGTAAATTTAATTTAAAATAAATTTTCCTATAAAACCGAACTTATGGGACACCCTGTATAATGGATACCACATATCGAGAATTTTGATCTATTTCCTATTAAACTAATAAATAAATAAAAAAAATAGTTACCTTAACAAAAATTATTTCCGTTCTTGGCGTGACACGTAAGGAAAAAGCGGGTATTTACATCGTGTAAATTTTCTGTAAAAATGTTTATTTTAAAAACAAATAAATAAAAATAAATAAATAAAATAAGTATTTGTGAATAATAAAGATTATAAATATGTCGTGAAATAATTTTATCAATTTTCTAAAATAACAAATTATATTAAGTGTTCCTGTAAAAAAGTGGTCAAGCGAGTCTGATAACGAAGACGGGTTAAAAAATGAGATTTGTTACCGGGACTTTCGATGGACTGTCCCAAGCAAGTTCAGGAAGTAGGAAAATTAAGATCTTTGTTCATCGTTTCTATGAGGTATTACTGTAAATAGTGTTTGTTTTAAATTAGTGAGGTAGTGGATGTAGTTTAAGTACAATAACTGTACTGGAATGAGATTGACAGAGAAGAAGCGATAAAATGAGACACTTTTTTGGCGTGGGGAGTGGATGGGGGCTTCTGGATGGAGTAATCGGTAGCGCGCAGACTCCGAAACCATGCAACAGGGGTTCGAATCCCACTAGCTCTAAGTTTACCCATTTCAACGACTTTTCTATTTCAATGATGAAGGAACTATTTTGTCTCAATGACTCCCCCTTCGCGGTTTAGAGATATTTAATCCTTCCAAAATGTCTTATTCCCAAAAGCTAAAGTAAAATAAAGAAAAGTACATCTCTTTTCTTATTAGAATTTATTTCCTAACTTTGAAAAGAAAATAGGAGAGGAAAAGTAATGAAGTTAAAAAAATGGCTTTTTTTTATTTTAAGATAGATAGATAGATAGGATAGATAGATAGATAGAATAATAAATAAATTTTTTCAATTTACAATGATATGAATAATTGTGAAGCTCGACTATTTACTTTATTTAATTTGGCCCTTAAGCTTTAGGCTTTACTGGGCTCTTATTAAAAATAAATAGCTAGTTGTTATTAATTAATAATAATAAATAAGTAAATAAGTATTATTAAGAGTTAAAACATGTATTACAATATTAATGGACAATATTAAACAATATTAGTGGACATTAATCCTAGATTTTTGTTAGTATGGCCATTATTAATCAGGATTTCAACTTGGTTTTAAACAAATTTACATTCACAATATTTTTTATATCGGCATGCAAGTCATTCCATAGTTTCAATCCAATGAAAATGGATAGTTTTTGAGAGGAATACAATCTAAATTGAGGTATAACGAGCTTTGATCTCTTTCTGGTCTGATACGAGTGGATTTCTTGATGAGTTACAAAATATCTATTTACCCATTGCAAATTAATGATTTTGTTCTTACACTCGTAAATAAAAATAAAATGTGCCACTTTGGTTATATCGTTGAGCTTTAGTAGGTTAAGCTTTTTAAATCAGTGGTCTCCAAAGTGGGGTGCGCGAAGAAAATTTGATGATTCTGATTTATCATTGTTTTTTCATAGAAAGTTTTTGAATTTCAAGAAGATGACCGGGAAAGAAAATACTCGCTAACACACAGTCATTCCTAGGAATTTGCGAGATAGTATCCGCGATATCGCTTACTTGCGATTAAAATTTGCAAACTAAATGTAAAAATGCTGAAAATGTAAAAATGGAACATCTTCCGATCACTGCCCAAGAACAGTTGATTGACATCAGGAAAGACAAGTTTATGAACCGAAATTCAACAGAAAACTGTGCACAATTGGTGGATTGGATTAAAAAATGAGTACCCAGATTTAGTAAGCGCAGCGAACGATGCGCTCCTTGCATTTGGATCTACATATCTGTGTAAGGTGTCTTTTCTGCTATGATAGGTCCAAGAATCGAAATAAACTGAACTTGGAACCGGACCTTCGAATCGCTGTATCACAAAGTGTCAAACCAAGATTTTCAGAAATTTTGAAGCACAGTCAGCCACATTGTTCTCATCAAATTATATTGGTAAGTATATCTTCACCCTATCGTATTTCTGTTGTATACTGTTAACTTACTAGTAAATAATAAAAAGGATATATATATTATATATTATATATATATATTATATATATATATATATATAATATATATATAATCTTCATGTTCATTAGGGGTGCGTGTTATTTATTTTTGCTGATTAAAGGGTGCGTGATCAAAAAAGTTTGGAGACCACTGCTTTAAATAATGCACTAGAGTGATCAAGGAAATCAGCATCAGATAAAAACCTTATTGCTCATTTTTGGATGACAAAGATACCATTTAATGCGTTGTTAGCAGAGTTTCCCCAAACAAGGGTGCAGTATGTTATATAAGGAAGAACAAGAGTATGATAGAGAGTCAATAAAACTTGATGAGGGACTACATTTCTAAGTTTAAACATTATAGCAACGCTCCTTGAAATCTTTTTCGCGATATAATTTACATGATCACTCCATTGCAAATTCTTATCTAGCATTACACTAAGAAATTTTGTTACAGTACACTCCTTTATGGCGATTTCATTAACATTAAGTTCATCAAGATATACATTTCTTTTATTAGTAAAAATCATGAAATTTGTTTTACTGGTATTTAGGAAAGAGTTTATTGGTGGTCAACCATTTCATTACACTGATGAATTCTGAATGAAATATATTCTTAGCTGTATTAACATTTTTGCAAGAAAGAGAGACATTTGTATCATCTGCAAACATTATGAAGTTCAGTATATCAGATGAACGTGGAAGGTTATTTATATATAATAAAAATAACAGTGGACCCAGAACTGAGCCTTGTGGCACACCATGTTTGACAAGCGGTTTAGTTGAGCAAACCTTATTTACTGATACAAAATGATATCTATTGGACAAATAACTTTTAAACCAATCACTGTTTGCTCCTCTAAAGCCGTAACAATATAATTTATCAAGTAGAATATTATGGTCTATTACATCAAACGCCTTCCTCAAATCCATAAATATTGATATCATTATTTCTTTGTTCTCCTTAGACCTTAGCTATAGTTACATTTTCCATTTTATCATTGAGTGTATTACTCTCCAAATGACAGAATCAAAACCGGACTAGAATTTTTCTTCGAATGCTGAAGGGCGGAGATATCCAACCTTTTTAAATTAATGTACCACAATCGGAAAGGTTGCCAGTTATTCATTTACAACTAATATTACTTTTAAAATGCATTACCATTAAAATAATTATTTATTAGCAAACTGCACAATTAAAACCCTCTCGTGTACCGCCTAAAACAGTTTCACGTACCACAGTTCAAATTTTGTTTAAAAAATTTGTTCCGTTGAGAATTTGTACCGTCGGTCAAAATTACAGGGTGGGTAAAAAAAGTGACCCCTTAGAGGTAAACTGTCATATTAAAAAAAGTAAGGGGATTGGAGCTTCCAAACTTCATAGATGCTTACCTTAGCATGTTGTTCGTCTTAATTGAGAAGTTGCTCGATGTGTCCCCCCTTCCTGCTCAACGCAGGCCTCCAAACGTGGACGCCGCTGACCAATACACCCGTTTACATATCGTTGAGACACCTTCTCCCAGCCGAGCAGAATTCTTTCGCGTAGTTCATCTATGTCTCTTATATTGGTACCAGAGATGTTAACTCTGGACTTCAGGGCTTCCCAAACACCATAATTTAGTGGTGAAAGATCGGGGCTACTAGCCGGCCACATATTGGGTTCGATAAAATCCGGTGTTTCGTTCTCAAGGAATGTAACAGTTTGGCGTTCTCTGTGAGCAGGGGCTCCATCTTGTTGGAAAGTATATCTTTCATCACTAATTCGTCGAATAGCAGTTAGATAGAGTGAAAGATATATTTTCCAACAAGATGGAGCCTCCTACGAATTTGGTATCAAGCCTGACGAGATATAGGTAGGCTTTGATATCTATAACAAGCCGTGGCCGGACAATTCGTCACCGGACATTTAGTCACCGGACAATTTCGTCACCAGTATCTGTTAGAATAAGATTGTTATATACCAATTTGTGTTGTTAATAAATATATTAGGTCAGGTTAAATGAATGCCTGGTCAGGTTAATTGAGTTCCCGGTTAGATCAACTGAATGCCCAGTTAGGTAGGTTAATTGAATGCCCGATTAGGTTAATTGTACGCCTTTGACGATTGGTTAGGTTAAGTCGTGATATTTTCGTTAGTTTTAACAGGATTAAAATCCCTGTGGACCCCCTCATTTTTATTGTCGTGGACCCCCCTAAATCTTGTCATGGGCAAGCCGAGATGCTTAATTTATTAACTGATCCAATATTTTATTACATATTATTAATTAAACTATATAATAACAAATATCAAATATAATTTAAGTTGACTTTTTTTTGCAGTAATTTAGTTCTCTTTCCAAACACTAGATGGCAGATGCAGAAGGTAACCCAAAAGTGGGGGGGTTTCGAATCTTCCTATAATATAATTAATGATAGAAGAAATGCGAAGAAATTTCACAGCCAAGATTGATGGCTGCAAAGAATTCAACTACTGGGAAAGACTATGTAAATTAAATCTGTATTTGCTGGAAAGAAAAAGAGATAGATACGCCATAATTTACATATGGAAAATGATCGAAAAATTCGTACCTAACCTCAAACTAAACTGAATTAACATCCAAACAACACTGGAAAATAGGAAAGGTAGAATGTATAATGTTTCCAAACTAAAGGCCCGACGAGAGACATCCTTAAACTGAAGGAAAATAGCTTGGTTGTCAGGGAGCCAAGACTTTTTTCAAGCTTCCAAGGGACCTCAGGAACGTCACAAGGGTCAAAGTTGAACTCTTCTAAAGAAGACTAGATGTCTGGCTCAAAACAGCACCAGATAAGTTGGGTGTGCCTAGTTATGGGCGATGGAAATCGCGAAAGAGCAACTCGCTCCTCCATCAAGCCATGCCTAGAGGTGGGGCCATCAGGTTGACTTTCGTGTGAAGAGAGAGACCAACGCACGAAACTGCTACGAGGTATCACACCTAGAACCAATAGCTCACCGTTTTTCCTGATCCTTTTTTGGGAATTTGATAGAGAAAGGAGCCACTTCCTCTTGTCCTGACCTTGTCTCTTGACACGCACCACAGGCAAAAATAAACAAAGTACTTCCATATATAGAAATAGGACTAAAAAGGTTCTCTTAAATGTTATGCGGTGTTGTATAGTTTCAATTAATGAAGTATATATCATAACTCCAAATTATTTCACTGAGATTAATTAAGAAATTATCAAATTTAATATTACTAAATAATTATATTATTTTTTTTTTTTTTTGGAGGGGGTGCGTGGAGGAGGGGTTGCAAGGAAGAAATTTTGTTTAGAATAAAAATATTTGCGTATAAAATTAATAATAATAAATGCCAAAACTTGTTTCCGGATATAATGTCGAAAGTTACCATTAGATTAAAAATATAAATGCAATAAAAATTGTTCAATGTGGGAAGTTGTGTTGATGAATTTTGTTCATTAAGACTGTCTTCGAATAAAGATATTATTTAGATTGAAGTAGTTATGCGATTTTATATGAAATACAACTATCTTTTCTAGCGTTAAATTTGTGTAAAATTTCAAAATTGTTTGATAATTATAATGGGAGATAGTCATGTTCTGTGCAATGTTCATGGATTACTGATTATGGTGTTTACTAAAGAATCTATTCTGTCCTAGAGCCTAGACCAGCGATTCCCAACTTGTGGTACGCGGAGCTCTTTTTGGTGATGCTCAAGACGGTTACACAGATTGCTAATTGATAATTGCCTTAGTGAAAATGTATTTAAAAAGTAATATTTGTTGTAAATGAATAACCCACAACCTTTCCGACTGTGGTACTTAGAATAGCATGGTATACGTCGACTTGTAAAAGTTGTGAACCCCTGCCATAGACGATATAAGGACTACATAAATGTTCATTTATTTTAACTTTATAGTGGGGCATAGTGCAACCAACACAGATCGTATTACACGGACCACAGCGAAATTTACAAATAATAAATGAACGTAGGCTAAGGTCTGTTTTTTCTTTATGTGATACTCTAAGTTTTTATGGTGTTATTTTTAAATATATATATATTGTGTGTGTGTGTGTGTGTGTGTGTGTGTGTGTGTGTACAGTGTTCTCATTAATATGAGTAACTCTTCTTTAATTTTAATAAAGTGTTAGGATTGGTGGCAGATTCCTGATGATTTTATAAATTTTCTTTTCGGTCATATATAACTGCTCTTACTTTTGACAGCGATCAAGCCAAACGTGCTTCTCACATTTACACATCAGTGTTGGCAGCGACACGTCCATGTAAACCTTTCGCTGCATCAACACTCAAACACGTTCTTTTTACCGGAGTTTTTATTGCATCCATGACTTACTCGCCTTGCTTCACTCTATTTTCTAACCTAACATCAAAATTTTCAACATTCATAATATTACACGTTTACTCTCCTTCTCTGTCAACAACAAGAACCCTTTTTTTATTTACAAGCACCGTCAATACTCTTTTACTGATCTTTATTCGTTCTCTGTTTCACCCCGAAGCATTACATCATCAGCATACACTAGATGAAACAGCTGCCACTCATTCTCTTCTAACCTGAAGTTTACTCTTCTCTAACATTCTTGCTTTCACTTCACGAATTAACCTATTCCTATACACATTAAACAGCCATGACAAAATTACACAGCCCTTTCGTGCTCCAACATTAATACTAAATCAATCATTCAACTCGTTCTTAACTTTCACACAATCACTACTACTTCACTCTATTTAACAACTTAGCATTAACAACATATACAAAAGAATTCCGCCATAAAATTCGTCTCATTATTTATTAGTAAGAAACATGGATTTCAACGACAGAACGTTTTTTAACCGGCTGTTCGGTCTAGTCCAGGGGTTCTTAACCTTTGGGTCGCGACCCAAACTTGGATCATTAAATTGTCATTTACCATTTATTTATGTTATCCCTAATCATTTTACCATTAATTATTTTTTTTATTATCTATTACGAATGAACTGTTTGAAGGCAGTGGTCGCCGAGCTAACCTCGAGATCAGAATTTGGATCGCAGCCTAAAAAGGTTAAGAACCCCTGCAGTCTAAGCACTTGCCACAAGGCATATATATATATATATATATATATATATCTATATATATATATTATATATATATATATTGCCGCTTGGCTTGCGTCATCAAGGTGCCCTTCAGGTTGTCCGGGAAGAGCCGCCGGTGATCAGTTACCACCTGAAGGAGGAACTGCAGCTGTTCCTCGTTCTTTGTCAACACCTTGTTGTATGCTTGGACAAGGGCGACGCCGTGCTGGGCGTGGTCGTTGACATCGGCGAAGCTTTCGATCACCCTCGTTGACACGGCGTAGTCGTCCCTGAGAATCGAAGACTCTGGGTCCGTGCTGAGGAACTCCGTCGACAGGTTCAGCCCGTCGAAGAGCGTCCTGGAATTCCTCGTTTGTCTTGGCTCGCTTTGGAGGACTAGATGTTTCTCCTAGTGCTCCATGCAGCTCTTCCTCCTCATCAATTCCCTTTTCACCGCTCGAGGAGGACGAGGCCAGGACCGCGACACTTGTCGCTTCCAGATAAGCGGCTGAAGCGAGACGCCTCCTGTCCTTGGCCGCCACCCTCCCCCGAGTCCACTTTTCTTTGCTCGCGAGACCATTGTCAATAGATGTCATGACTCCGCGACGCCCCTTCTCCCTCTGGGCCAGGAGGAAAGCGCGGTCCACCGGGACAGTGATCATGTCCAGTGTATCAGCGTGGGCGATGTCGAAGAGATCTTCCAACCAGTCGACAAACTCTCGTTCCTTCTTCTTCTCTCCCTCTGTTTTCCTCCCCCTGTGCCTTTTCAGGGCCGCCACTCCTCAGAAGTCTTCGCCACTTTTTTGACTGAAAGCCGGGGTGCCTTAGTGGGTACTCGAACTCTCTCCCAAAAGTGAGTCACTTCTAAGATCAGCTCACTCGCCGCAGTTCGGATGGTTTTTTCCATGGTGAGGTGAAGGTTGACAAAAAGTCAGAGAACCCGCCTCTTCGACAGCAACTTTCCTCCCTTCAACTCTTTGACCAAAGTTTCCAGCAAATACACTTCGATTTTAGAACTGGTTTCCATCTGAAGAGACAAAAAACAAAAATAACATTACACGATACTTAAAAATTGAAATTGGGAAAAACCCGTCTTTAGGAAAAGATGCAAATGGCAAATACAGGTTCTCCAATACGAACCTCTTAATTATTAATTTAACATAATTAACTACTTAACGTTATAAATACTACTTAAATAAATGATTAGCAACAAATATAATTCAGTAGTACAATAGTTACACTTATATTTAAAAATAAAGAAATAACTATTTCATGGTTATTATATGATAATAACCCAACCAAATACAATCTAATCTTACCCTTGAAAGGTTCCTCCGGTTATTCCGTTCAATTAATGAAATCTTCTTTCTTCACAATACAAATATATTATATATATATATATAATATATATATATATATATATATATATGAAACAAGAAAAAAAAATTATTTTGAATAAAACATAAATTTTGAAATTTATGAGCGAGACAGTTTTTCAAAATGCAAACCTCGGTCTCAAGAACAAAAAGATCATCAAAGATGTACGGTTAAGTCTTCAGAAGGGAAACTTTGGGGGGGGGGGGGGGGAAGCAGAGTGGTAAATTCAAGGGGGTCAGAGCTCCCCAAATTTTTTAATATTTTAGAAATTTTTTTTAACTAAATTAGAATTTGTAAGGAAAATACCTCGGCAATTTTTTAGTATAATTCATACACCAGCGTTTCTCAAATTGCGGGGGGGGGTTGCCCCCCCCCCTTGGAGGGAGGTATAAGACCTGTTGAAGTGGGATGCAAAGAGGTCAGGACGTGACTACTTAACCTATTTAAAAACTGTAACACCATCTGGCAACACACTTGTAGGAAATATTCGGACAGTTTTTGTACATAAAAAACATTTACAAATATTTCCTCTCTCTCTCTCTTTCTCTCTAAAGGTGCAATTGTCCAATGCCATTTGCATCTGAAATAAAGAGGGCGCGAATGATTAACTTCATTTTGAAGGGGGCGTTGGATAATTGAATTAAAAAGTTGGGAAAAAATTCAGAATTTCAATAACTATGCGCTCGCGTGTTTAAGCGTAGGCGTAAGTGAGGTCGAGTGTGTGATAATTTATAGGTGTATAGCGGGGTAATGTTTTTGGTAAATTTATAGTATTACACCCGTCTCCCTTTGGAGGTGAAATTTATGTTTTTCCTATGGTTTTTGATGTGCTTTGAACGAATCTGACCTTTAAAACCGTCGGAAATGACTCGTTTTTGAGGTAACCCCCCTCCCCCCAGCCGGCAATCGAAAACGAGTCATTTCCGACGGTTTTGAAGGTCAGATTCGTTCAAAACACATCAAAAACCATAGGAAAAACAAATTTCACCTTCAAAATTGACCTGACCTAACCTAACCTATCCTAAATCACTTAGTCTTGTAGGCAGCCCAGGAATCACTATAAATCACAGAGCCAGGCCTAATGTACTTCTGAATGAGTGGAATGAGTGTTCCATTCCGGTACGAAAGTAATTCAAATTCGAAATGGATGGAGCGCAGTGATTGGGCAGACATGTAACGAACACACAAACGAACGTACGAACACACACTAGATACACACAAAAAAATGTTTATATCTCGAAAACGAAGCATTTGCGACGGAAACGCTATAGAAGGAAAGTGTCTTAGAATTAAAAAATCTACTTAATGAACATATAATAATTGCTGGACGTTAGACGGGTGTAATACTATAATACCATGTTTTTGTGGGGTAACACTTTTGGTACCTCGGAACATTAAAAAATTTGTATAAAAAATAAGAAACATTTAAATTGTTGAAAACAATATATGTTGGTTCTGATTAGGTTAGGTTAGGTTAGGTTAGCTAAGGTTTGCCGAGGTTAGGTTAGGCTAGAGTAGCGAATACCTCATTATTTAGTGACTTAACAGAAACGACCTTTCGAGCTCAATTGCGTCCGAAACATTTATCAAGCCCTTCTCGGTTCGATGACACCATGGTTAGGTTAGGTTAGGTTAAATTAGATTTCGTTAGTTAATTTTTAGATATAGGGATTTAAGAAAGTCGGTACCTCGCTTATGCGGAGATGCTAACTGTGATAAGGTTCAGATCCTTTACGACAGATAGGAATCCTTTTGTGACTTCGCTTTTCTACCGATGTCATGTGACCTCAGGCTTCTTTGAAGGTTATCATAATTTCTGAGAACCCTGTTTGAATAGGTTTGTTTGTCTGGAATAACACTCGTAATGGAAGTGATGGTCGTGCGCAGAAGTTTGTATATGCATATGTGTCGGTACGAATGTGTGATCGGATTAACATCGATAAAATGGGGATTCCCCGTTTCACCAATCTATGATAAATTTCACCAAAAAAGAGGGTCCTTTGATCATGATTCTTTCGATATTCATGTTATCGAACTTTCGCTAAATGAAATCGCACTTTCGGAGTACATTTAATTGAACTGAAAACCTGGGATGTACAGTATTGGAAAAAAGTTCGCCAAAAAAAAAAAAAAAAAAAAAGCTTAGTTTTTAACATTTTATTACTCTCGTAAAAATAAAATTATTACTAATTAGTAATTATTTATGAAGTTAAAATTTAAAGTCTTTAGGCGAACTTTATTCCACAACTGCTCTTCTCCCGTGCAAACTATGTAATGTATTTTTTCTCTTATTCTCAAACTGAATTTGAGTTTCATTTTTTAAAAAATAAATTAGGTAGGTACCTCCATTCAGCTTTTTTGCGCATTATGTATATACAGGGTGTCCCATAAGTCCGGTGTCATAGGAAAATTCATTTTAAATTAAATTTACAAAAGTAATAAATTAGAACCGAAACAGATGTTCAAATTGATGTCTTGTGACTTTTTTTTTGCAACTTCGAAGATGAAGTTTGATCCTAGTGGAACCCCATAATAGATTGGTTGCTGGTGGAAGTAAAATTTTTAATTTTGATGTACAGTATTTCTCCAGAAAAAAAAAATCTTCAAAACTAGAATTTATATAACCAAGGATTATTTTACTTTGGTGCAATTTACCGTGACAATTTTTATTGAAAACTCTGAAAAGGTCTTTATGCGAGGGAGGGAGTGATCAGTGCAATATCCTTTACTGCAGTGGTATTTAATCTTCTTCGCACTGTTACCTCTTGAGCTAGCCAACAAAACCGTATTTACCCTCTCCCCCCGATTCCCCTTTTTAAATTTAGGGTAAATATGAGAAAAGGGAAATTGGGAAAGAATAAGAAAAGTTTAGTGGAACCATAACTCAGCTTTTTCTTGGACAGTGGCGCCAGCTCGTTACCGTCCGGGGGTAATTACCTCCAGCTTAAATACCACTGCAAGTTCACTGTATTGCTGCACCACACAATATCCAAGATGAGGCTGAAGTGAGTGTTTGATTGAAAATGATTAAGTAATTGATTTGGCACGCCTTTGTCTGAAACTTAGAGAGAAAAGGTAGATGATAAACTTTGCTGAAACGTGCAAGAGCTTTCAATAGACATCTCACACAACGTTTCTACAGTTGCTGTTGCTTTATCAGTTCAAAAGTTCATTTCTTTGAAGTTCTTCTAGTCTCAAAATGTTCAAGCAAAACTGTGTTTGGTCGAAAAATGTTTTACTCTATACTTCTCTGACTTCTTTTGATACATCAATTATAATCCTTTGATCTCTTAATCCTGTAAGCCCTGAATTTTTTGTAGGGTTAAGTTATGAATGTTTGTATTTGAAACGTTAGCAATTTGTACCTTCAGTCCTTAAAGGGTTAATACGGTGAACCTCCGCAAACGTCTTTTCCACCACTGAAGAAGTAGTCACTCATACCTGTCAGCAGCGTCAAGAACTTTATCAATATTTAGTCGTGATTTAGTTGTTCTGCTCCACGTCATGGTCATGCCGCAACGCCGCTTTCCGATGGATCAGCGAAATTAAGCTACGCTGGTTCTGGTTAGTAATTGGATGGGTGGTCGTAATCCGCACCCAGATGAAGTAGCGACCCGTGGTTCGGATTCCACGTTGAGCTTTAGGTCCCCCGTGTCTGAACCCTCTGACCGTTATACGCAGTACATCATTCAGTTAACAACAACAACAACAACGAACGTTTGTAATGGAGTTTTAATTACTATATAGGGTCATGCAATGATTCAATATGTTATTGTTTGTGTCGTATAGGAGGCAACAGCTTGAGATTAATTATCATGCAATTTCTCTCTCTCTCTCTCTCTCTCTCTCTATATTAAATATAGTACTTATTAACCTTCATTTATCTTTCGGAAAAATTTCATATACTTTGCTATATTTCTGTTAATAAAGAACTGTGATCAGTTGGCAAATACTTCTCTGTAAGTCAAGAAGAGAAGAACTGTAGATGTTAATCTTGTTATCATCATCTTGGGAGGAAAATTGAATGATCGTAACGAACAAAAACAAACCATTTTATTTTAGACCCAACAGCTACAAACATTATACGAGTGGTCCATATATATTTAAGTAATAGTTGTCTGCGGCAGTGACTATGGACGCTACTAGAAAACTATAAATAACGAACATATTTACGTCAATGATTTAGAATGTCACAGTCATCCGAAAGACCATCAATTAGTATATGGCTCAGATATACTTTGTCTGGGTCACTTCTGACTATACCATACCATTCAATTGAAACTCAGGAATTTTATATACTTGTAAGGCCTCGGTCCTCATAATCATAATATGACTTTTAGTAAGATTATATTTTATGTGATTATTCTTCCCATACCATTCACAAACTTTCAGAAGTGTGCTGAGCCCTTTTACAGATGGAGAAATAGGACTTGATACATTTGAATGTTATTTGCACACTAGTAATAACCAATTAGGTTTCAAAATGGTAGATGCCCAGATGGTCTGTAAATACCCATTTTTAAATGCGAATGTCTGTGTGTTTCTTGGATGCTTCTAAAGCATTTGATCGTGTTAATCATGACAAATTATTTATGAAACTTGTAAATCGTAATGTACCTGGTTACTCAGTTGGTATATTAATATCCTGGTACAATCACTAGACAATGATTGTAAAATGGAGTGGGGTCAATTCAGAGCCATTTTCTGTAACCAATGGGGGTCCGGTAGGAAGGAATATTATCTCCCTATTTATTCAATGTATATATGGATAATCTACCGAATGTACTGACCATTTGTAGAGTCTTGGCTGACTACATACATCATTTGATGTATGTAGATGATCTGGTTAGTATGTATTCAAACACCTTAGAAATACTGGGCAAAGCAATTGGCCTATTGTTATCCTTACTATTGATATTACCCTTCTTATCTTTAATTAGTCACTAAAACAACTGATAACAGTGTATCTGGTAAATCACCATGTATCAGTAACAAACAAACAAACACTTTATTTCAGACTCAACAGGTACAAACATTATACAAGAGGTCCATAGAAGATTAAGCGATAGTTGTCTGGAGCACTGACTAAGTAGACCAGTGAATCACTGCGCATAATGAATATACAATTGCCTACGCCAATGCTTCCAGATTTATAAAATATATCGGAGACCAGTCCACTAACCATGGCTTCTGTTATCTTATTGACTGACTCACCAAGCCTAGTGATAAATTTAAATACAAAACTGCGAATGACACTGGCACAGTTAGGCACCTTATTGACTACAAACAGCATACTCACACTAGAAGGAGCACCATTTACAAATGTTGGAGTCCTTAATAAACTCCTAAACCTGTAAAGCACATATCTAACAAAGGCACTATTGTATCACAACTATATTTGAAGTGTTCAGCATCAATACCATCAACACCACATGATTTGTTAAAATCTAACACATTGTATAAGTAACATCACAATTAATATTATTTGAAGTGAACAAAGACATAAATAATTGTGAAGCTGGACTATTTATGATATTTTATTTAACTTAGCCTTTAAGCTTTATGCTTTACTGGGCTATTTATTTATTAATAATATTAATATTGTTCCTACGTACAGAAGTGAATAACTCGCTATAGTGTTCTTTCCATAATTTGACTATATTCTCAGTCCCATTTACATTTTCAATATTAGCAGGGAGAGACATTGCACAGAGATATTTACTGTTTTTAAATCTTCCCAGAAGTCTCTTGGATTCTTACTGGCGAGCTTTCATGATTTTTATACACCTTAATGTATACTTGAACCTGGCATTAACCCTCTGTTTTTGTTCTCATACAGGGCCCTTGCCTTGGCTTCCCTTTTTCACTCCCCAGTAAGAAAGTATCTCGGGATGTATTATGTTGTTCAGCCACATAATCATTTCACCTAGGTCTACATGTATAGCTTTTTTCCCTAAAGATATTTAAATCTAAGCTAGCATTATTGAGAGAGGGGGCAATTTCCTCATACGTGTCTTTAAGTTTCAAGCGTTGTCTTTAAGCTCTACAGTTGACATCTTGCCAAGCTAGAGTATCATTCGAAATACATATACTACTTCGCGCAAACACTCAGACTTATCACAGTTTAATTTCATAATTGTAAGAAAATCCTTTTAATATTTTATTGAGCTTTATATCTATTATTTAATACAGAATGGCTATACTAGATGAACAGTTGATTTATTATTTACAATTAAAATTATTATTTAAAAACCCGCAAAATTATATAAATCAGTTCATCCAAATTTAAAATAAAGAAGTCCCCCATAAATCCGTGGAAATTTTAAAGAAAACGTACACACTATGTACAATGGCTAACTAAATTAGAACATTAATTTTTTTACATAACTACCTACATGAGCATGTGTAAGATTTATCAATACTTGTACAATTAAGTTGAAACGTAAGCTTTGCTTACTTCAGCACACATTCAAGCTTAGTCTCGATCAACTCTTTTCGTAATAAACACATTTTTTGTCGGTTAGAAAAGTGAAATTATTTCATAAATATAATAATAATGAATCTATTGTTATTGGTATACTTTCGTACTATACTTAGGTCACAGTGTATTTGTTTTATGTGCGAATCAGTGTTGCGAAAACTTTAAAAATTTATATTTATTGATATTAAAACCAACAAGTGTTATAAATGTAAGTATTTGAACGAGCAGTTCCTTTATGAAACGATAGCTTGAGCTTGGGCCTATTTATAGATTCTAGTCATGTTAATTTGTCTTTGTCGTAAAGTATATTAAATTAATAGCTTAATTTTAGCGATATTAATTAATTAATTGAAGGTCATTTATCAGTTTTAATTACGATAGAATGAACCTGTTTTAGTAAATCACCTTTTAGTTATTAGCCTACATTAAACTTATCTTTACTAATAACAAAGGTGTGTTTGTATAATTTAAATGGTATTTTAGTCTATACTTTGCTTATAATTAATAGAGGCTGAATAAACGCTAAAGGTTACACTTAAAATTTAAAAATAAAAATGACGTAATAGAATATTATAATTTTTTATAATATATGAATATAATATTAACCTAATATTTAATTATATTGGATTATATTGGATTATATTGGATAGGAAATTAGATTGAACATTATTTCCATTCTAGATTTTGTAATATTTAATTTATATTTCTTTAGAAACAAAGAAAAACGACTGTACTGATATATAATGTTATAATGTTTCAGACCAACAAAGACCCTAGGATCCACTCATGGCTGGTCTACCTAACTGTGTTCGTAATCGTTTATTGTGTATGTCCTCCGTGGTGGCGGAGGGGACCTACAATTTTACGTGGGTTCCGAACCACAAGAACATAAGAAACTTATTTAAAAACTGCCGGTAAATTGGCAACGACCAATTTTTACGAAACTAAATAATTATCAATTTAAAAATAATTAATTATCGGTTTAAAACTAAAGATAGAATCTCTCGGTTCAGAGGAGCAAGTCATAATAGACTACTATCCACAAATATGTTACATTCTATATATATATATATATATATATATATATATATATATATATATATATACAGGGTGGGCCGTAAGTTTCCATACATAGGAAAATTTAAACGTTTGTTTTTATGTTTCAGATACCCTAAGAATATGCGTTTGTAAGATCTTGTTTACTGATGAAGCAAATTTTTACGTCAATGGAGAGGTTAATCGGCAAAACATACGTTATTGGAGTAATGCTAACCCTAACTGGCTGAGTCCGACGAAGATGCAAGGTGCCGGTAAAGTGATGGTGTGGGCCGGGATATGGGGTGACAGAATTATTGGACCAATTTTTGTCAGTGGAAATCTTAATGCCGAAAGGTATCTTAACATGTTGCAAGAAGAGATTTTCCCATCCCTGCTAAACGAGGAAGGTAACTTCCCAGTTTACTTCCAGCAAGATGGAGCTCCACCTCATTATGGTCTTCACGTGCGTCGGTATTTGGATCAGCAGCAGTTTCCGGATGCTTGGATTGGTCGGCGTGGTCCTGTGGAGTGGCCTCCCAGATCCCCAGATCTCACCCCCCTTGATTTCTATCTTTGGGGGCACTTGAAGGCCATGGTGTATCAGGAAAAGATACGAGACATAAATCATCTAAAGGAACGTATCACCAACGCCATTACAAGCATAACGTCAAATGTGCTAATGCGTGTTCATCAACAGTGGGGAACACGTATTGAAATGTGTTTTCAAAACAATGGCAACCATGTAGAGCATATTATATAAATAAAAATGGTTGTCCATAAAAAAATGTTTATTTTTCCTATGTATGGAAACTTACGGCCCACCCTGTATATATATACACAGTGGTTAAAATGGTGGCTGTTTACAGCACATATTAGAACTGTGGATGCCAATAGATACCCGAACTATGGATGCCAATAAATACCCTAGTATGAACCGACATATTTTGTGTTGTGTGTCGATGTTATGGTACTATGATAGATTGTAATGAAGTGTGTAATTGAATTTAATAGTTTAAGGTTTCAAAGATTTTATTTATAAAATTATATAATTTCATGTACAGGGTGTTTCAGGTCGACCCTAGCAATACCAAAAGGTACTTACGTATTATCGGAACTACCAAACTGTTTATTATGTATTTTTGCTCTCGTCATTTTCGTTTAAACTAACGAAAATATCACAACTTAACCTAACCAATCATCAAGGGCGTACAGTTGACCTAACCGGGCATTCAATTAACCTAACCGGTTAATATTGGTTATTTCACCTAAATATCTTCTGATTAGGTCAACTGAATGCCCAGTTAGGTCAACTGTACGCCCTTGATGATTGGTTAGGTTAAGTTGTGATATTTTCGTTAGTTTAAACGAAAATGACGAGAGCAAAAATAAATACATAAACAGTTTCGTAGTCCCGATAATACGTAAGTACCTACCAAAATATCAAGTACCAAATACAAACTACAAATTGTCAGTTTTGTGTTCGATCAGTGGAATTCAAGGTTTGTATTAAAATGTGGTTCACTGTAATTGTAGTCCTCAGATTGACCCTAATAATAGGTCAGAGTGTCACTAATGTGGTCACCACAATTGCAAAATGAAGGAAAGTATAATATGAGGTGTTCTTTTTCATACTAAGCGTCGCTCTAAATTATTTTTCATTGGTTTAAAAATGGAGGAGCTACTTTACCTTCTGGTTCTAATTAATTACACCAAGAGTAGTATAGCCGCAAAAAGGGAGACAGAAAATGGATCAATTTGAACATTTCACCTTTTTGAGGTTATACTACTACGTTCGAGTAGTATAGCCGCGTTTAGGGAGATGCTCTACACCGTCTATGATGCAATCTACCCTTTTGCGGCCACAATGACAGCTGCATGTGGGGTAGTAGTATGACCGGCAAAAGGGGAGAGTGCATCATAGACGGTGTAGAGCATCTCCCTAAACGCGGCTATACTACTCGAACCTAGTAGTATAACCTCAAAAAGGTGAAATTTTCAAATTGATCCATTTTCTGTCTCCCTTTTTTCGGCTATACTACTCACCAGTACACATTTGAAAACTTGTCGATCGATTTTTACAAACTAGTTGGTGATTCTATATAATTTGAGTGCGCTGATCTCAAAAATATAGTTAGTTTTTCCCTATCACGTATGGTTTTCTTACTACAGGGTGTGTCATAAATCCCCCATTTATCCCCAAATGTGAACCATCTTATCGACACCAACATTGGATTGCACATGCTAAACCATAAATTTTGTTATAGACTACAGTAACGCTTACATAATAATGTAGGGTAAATATATATATATATAACAACCAGTCCCTCCCCGCAAGGGGGTTCTAAGCTCGTGCTCTTTGTGCTCGTGTGTACGTGCTTGTTCCTGGAGGTTTCACGTGCGCCCTCCCGGCCCTAGCACCCAAGGATGATGGGGCTCGACCCTGCAGTCCTTGGTCTTTTTCCACTTCGACTGTCCCCTCCACCCTTTCTTTTTCCTCTGTCTTTCCTCTCATTTTTTCTTTGTTTTTCCGCCGAGATATGCCCTTTTAAATAGAGGCGAATCGGTTCTTCCCGAACTTAAAAAAAAAAAAAAAAAAAAACCAGTCCCATTCCCAGCAAAATACTCTCTCCCCTCCCATCAATGGGTGGTTAAGATTTGGGGACAGATGAAGTATTACAACACCCCTTGTAGCACAAAATCTTTAGGTGATAGAGTAAAACCTAATTAAAGCAGAATTAAATAGCTCCTAGCTCTTGGACAAGCATATTGCTTGTTTATGAAAGAATAAAAAAAATAAAGAAACAAAATATATTTACCTTATTTACTTGCAAACATTTCAGGACTTATTCCAAAGACTTAAGACTACGAAGGTAGATCTGACTAATGACGACTAAACCGGTGCTGCGTTGACATCCCCCGAACACTTCTACGATGTCCATAACACCCCCCCGAACACTTCTACGATGTCCATAACACCCCCCCGAACACTTCTACGATGTCCATAACACCCCCCCGAACACTTCTACGATGTCCATAACACCCCCCCGAACACTTCTACGATGTCCATAACACCCCCCCGAACACTTCTACGATGTCCATAACACCCCCCCGAACACTTCTACGATGTCCATAACACCCCCCCGAACACTTCTACGATGTCCATAACACCCCCCCGAACACTTATACGATGTCCATAACACCCCCCCGAACACTTCTACGATGTCCATAACACCCCCCCGAACACTTCTACGATGTCCATAACACCCCCCGAACACTTCTACGATGTCCATAACACCCCCCCGAACACTTCTACGATGTCCATAACACCCCCCCGAACACTTCTACGATGTCCATAACACCCCCCCGAACACTTCTACGATGTCCATAACACCCCCCCGAACACTTCTACGATGTCCATAACACCCCCCCGAACACTTCTACGATGTCCATAACATCCCCCCGAACACTTCTACGATGTCCATAACATCCCCCCCGAACACTTCTACGATGTCCATAACATCCCCCCCGAACACTTCTACGATGTCCATAACATCCCCCCGAACACTTCTACGATGTCCATAACATCCCCCCCGAACACTTCTACGATGTCCATAACATCCCCCCGAACACTTCTACGATGTCCATAACATCCCCCCCGAACACTTCTACGATGTCCATAACATCCCCCCCGAACACTTCTACGATGTCCATAACATCCCCCCAACACTTCTACGATGTCCATAACATCCCCCCCGAACACTTCTACGATGTCCATAACATCCCCCCCGAACACTTCTACGATGTCCATAACATCCCCCCCGAACACTTCTACGATGTCCATAACATCCCCCCCGAACACTTCTACGATGTCCATAACATCCCCCCCGAACACTTCTACGATGTCCATAACATCCCCCGAACACTTCTACGATGTCCATAACATCCCCCGAACACTTCTACGATGTCCATAACATCCCCCCGAACACTTCTACGATGTCCATAACATCCCCCCGAACACTTCTACGATGTCCATAACATCCCCCCGAACACTTCTACGATGTCCATAACATCCCCCCGAACACTTCTACGATGTCCATAACATCCCCCGAACACTTCTACGATGTCCATAACATCCCCCCGAACACTTCTACGATGTCCATAACATCCCCCCGAACACTTCTACGATCTCCATAACATCCCCCGAACACTTCTACGATCTCCATAACATCCCCCGAACACTTCTACGATGTCCATAACATCCCCCCGAACACTTCTACGATGTCCATAACATCCCCCCGAACACTTCTACGATGTCCATAACATCCCCCCGAACACTTCTACGATGTCCATAACATCCCCCCGAACACTTCTACGATGTCCATAACATCCCCCCGAACACTTCTACGATGTCCATAACATCCCCCCGAACACTTCTACGATGTTCATAACATCCCCCGAACACTTCTACGATGTTCATAACATCCCCCGAACACTTCTACGATGTTCATAACATCTCCCGAACACTTCTACGATGTTCATAACATCCCCCGAACACTTCTACGATGTTCATAACATCTCCCGAACACTTCTACGATGTTCATAACATCCCCCGAACACTTCTACGATGTTCATAACATCTCCCGAACACTTCTACGATGTTCATAACATCTTTCCAATTTTTTGACAAAGATTGAAATATATGTTGAAAGATTCTGTGCAACATTTTTCAACATTCGTACAATTTCTTAAACATGCAATGTATTGTCAACATTGGTTGATTTTTCTCTAGAATGATTAAAAATGTAAAACATTTCCAAGAAGACTTAACCAAACTCTCTCTAGAACTTATAACTATTTTAAATTTTCTACAAGTTTTTTGTTTGTTTCTTTAAGTTAAAAGTGAAATCACCTTAAAATAAGACAAGTTTAACCTTAGTTTTAACCTCTAGTATTTAGGTTAAGTTTATATTACTAATCATTTTCTAAATGGACACAAGATAGACTTACTAAACAGTAAAATTTCGTTGTTTGATGGAGGGAACCTACTACAGCTTCACATGGATCCGAACCACGGGTCGCTACATCATCTGAATGGGGAGCACAGTCACCCATCCAACTACTACCCACACCCAATGTCGTTTAACTTCGCTGATCAAACGGGAAAAGATGTTGCGACATGGCCACAACGGTAGGAGACAACGTGCAATACATATACCCTGATGATTTTAATAGTTTAAAACTTTCAGTTACGAATGTCCGACACACGTTTCAAGCATATTATCGGTCAAGGGCTCAGAGACTCTTGCCCTGCATTAGCGATCTGTCAGACGCTTTGGCAAGTGGAACTTGCCTCAGTAGTGCCAGACTGGACAAATGAAGGTGTGTGTGTGTGAAAAATTTGAGTTCTGTAATGAAACGCTTTATCTCATATCTCCTACCGACGTTTCCCAGATTTTTTATGACGACTTTCTAGTGAATATTTGCTAACAGGAGAGAAACACGACAGTGCGGTGAAATGTCATGCATACCACCCGAAAGAAAACTTTACGATTTAAAATAAGGCCTAGCTAGGCTATAGCCGTTTGCTATGCATCTAAAATTCAGAAAGTTATGAATACTTTAAACAAATGTAATTTTTGGAACACTCAATTTTCTCTCTCATATATTTATATATATCTATATAATTTTATATATATCTATATAATTTTATATTATATCTATATAATTTTA
>JAJOZX010004870.1:147500-315000 GCA_023014485.1 Bathynomus jamesi | reverse complement strand
TGCATTGGGACGGTAAGCTCCTACCTGACAATGAGCAATGGAAGGAGAGCGTTGACCGGATCGCCGTCCTCGTCTCTGGCGACGGCAAGGAGAAGTTGCTCGGCGTTCCTAAGATGACGTCCCGACCGGCGAGAAGATAGCGCGAGTTTGCTTGGATTTGGTCAAGGAACACAGGATGGAAGAGCGCGTGCGGGACTGTCTTTCGACACGACAGCGTCGAACACCGGGATTCATATCGGGGCCTGCGTCCTGATTGAGAAAGGTCTTGGCAGAGAACTCATGTACTTCCCCTGTCGGCATCACATCTATGAAGTCATCCTCAGCTCCGTCTTCAAGCGTGCATACGGCCCTTCAAGTGGCCCCGATATACCCTTTTCAAGAGGTTTCAGGCACAATGGAAGTTCATCGACCGGTTTGGACGTGCGGCCGTACGATTTTGCTCAAGTCAATGACTCTATGAGGGAACTGAGGGAGAAGTCAGTCCTGCTGGTGAGAGGGATGGTGAGCACGTCGCATCAGCGCGATGACTACAAGGAACTGCTACAGTTGGTTCTCATCTTCCTGGGAGAAGCAAAAGTGGTGGATTTCCCTCTCAGAGCCCCTGGCGCTTACCATCACGCTCGATGGATGGCGATAGCCATCTACTCCTTGAAAGTAATTCTACTGAAGAAGCAGTTCAAGATGTCGAGTCACGAGTTGGAAGCTCTGACAGCCGTAGGTCTCTTCGTGTCCCTCGTCTACATCCGAGGTTGGACTCGTGCTGCAACCTCAAGCAAGGCTGCCGCAGTTGATCTGGAATTTCTGCGTGACGCGGAAGCCTTTGCCATGTCGGGATATTCGTGTGTTAACGCTGCGCAAGAAGCCATGTCTCGACACCTATGGTACATCTCTGAGACTCTTGCCATGGCGTTCTTCGACGCAGATGTGGCGAGATGAGAAAAGGCTCAGATGGTCGTCAGTTTGGGTAAGCCCGCATCGAAAAAGGAACTCAAGCGACCCCAAGGGAAGAACGTCAGGAATCTTGCCTCGAAACACCTGGCGGAGTTCGTGACAGGAAAGACGATGGCTTTCTTCCATGCATTCGACTTGGACACAGAATTCTTGAAAAAGCCAGTTGCCGAGTGGACTGAAGTAGAGGGCTTCAAGCAAGCGCGGCAACTGTTAACAAAATCTCTCTCGTCAACAATCGGGCCGAAAGAGCCATCGCGCTCACCAAAGAGTTCAACTGTTCTCTGACGAAGAACGAAGAGCAGAAGCAGTATTTGCTCAAAACTGTGATGCAGCATAGGGCGAAATACCGAATAAAACCAAGAAGGATTTCATGGACAATGATTCGCAAGAAGTGGTTATGTTTTTTGTATCTTTGTGAAAATGTGTAGTGAAATGGTACTCGTTGTTGAATAAAAAATTCATTGACAAATTTTGTTTAATTTTTTCCGTTATGATCTGCCAGAGCATCAAACTGGGGACCCGTAAACTTTAAACTATTGAATTAATACTTCGGTTTATCAGTCTCCTCAGCAAATGGAACAAGGGGATCCATGTGGGATTAAAATTTTTCCAAACTTTTAATTTATGAAACACCCTAATATTATATATTATTATATATATATATATTATTTATATATATATTATATATCTATATATATATATCTATATATATATCTATATATATCTATATATCTATATATATATCTATATATATATATATATATATATATATATATATATATATATAATATATATAGTGACTCCTCCGTATAAAAAATTCGTTTTTATTAAATAATGAATGGCTCTTTTGATCGATAAAACTTAATGCAATTTGCAATTGTAAATTTCACTGAATTATTGATGAATTCTTCCCATTAAAATAATCTGAAAATACTTTTCATATTTTATAGTTTTTTCTTTAAGAATATTTGAAATAATGTGGCTAACGTTTATTGTAAGCTTGGTTCTTTATAAGGTGAATATGTATGTATGTATGTGTGTGTGTGTGTTCAGAAGGTAAATATATATATATATATATATATATATATATATATATATGTGTGTGTGTGTGTGTGTGTGTGTGTACAGACGGTAAATATGTATATGTATGTATGTTCAGAAGGTAAATATGTATGTATGTTCAAAAGATTGTTTAATCCTGTTGGTAGTGAATATTTAAAGGTTTCGCTGCTTGAATATATATATATATAATATATATATATATATATATATATATATATATATAAAATGTGTGTGTTGTGTGTGTGTGTGTGTGTTGAAATAATGTTAATTGGTGGTAAAAATGATTCTGGAATGTTGAGGTTTAGGAAGTAAGTGTTCAATTGATGTTGAAGTAAATGATGTTGAGAGTCATTTGGAATAAAAGGTTGGTCACGGTACTGGGTAACTCTTGTAGCTCTTAAGAGTTTGATATTTATTCCATTCATTCGGTGTATAAATATATATATATTATACCCATGCAATACCCTTGTTAAGTGGGATTTGGGGCCACAATTTTGATTGAAGAATAAATTGACTGGGAATTGATTAAATTTGTGAAAATGATTGAGAAAAAGCGCCATTCAAAGCCAGAAGCCATCCTGGGTCAGTTTCAGTAACCAGTGAATACTTTTATAACGCAACGACGCGCGCGCGCGCGCGCGCACACACACACACGTGTGTGTGTGTGTGTATATATACACACACGTGTGTGTATATATACACACACACGTGTGTGTGTGTGTGTATATATATACACACACAAAATGTTAATTAAAGCAGTTCAGATCGAAGCACCATAGTTTAAGACTCCGACATTGCGTGAACATTTGGCCTTTAAGAATCGTACACCTTAAATTCTGAGCCGATAACACGCGATCGGCAGCACGGTTTCTCTCTCTCTCATATATATATATATTTATATATATATATATATATATATATATATATATATACAGGGTGTCCCATAAGTGGGGTCTCGTATGGAAATTTGTTTTAAATTAAATTTACGAAAGTAATAGATTAGAACTAAAAAAACGTTCAAATTGACATCTTGTTTTGGGACTTTTTTGTTGCAGGTAGAATGACATGGAGTTATACTCGTAAGGAAAAGGCCTCCACCTTTTCCTCACGAGTGTAACTCACTTCCATATTAGCCATTGCGTGTCATTCTACCTGCAACAAAATAAAGGTTCCAAAACAAGACATCAATCTGAACATTTGTTCTACTTCTAATGTATTACTTTTGTAAATTTAATTTATAGGACACCCTGTGTGTATATATATATATATAAAAGTCCTCGCTTAATTTGACAATACAGCGGTCGGAGAGTCAGATTAGTGGAAAAGTCGGAATAGTGGGGGCTTCCCCCTAAGCTATCATGAGTTTCAGTTTATTGCAAAAATCCTATCGTTTTCAACACACTGTATAAAGTTAATATTTTGATTGTAAACACTCAAATATTATGATAAAATAAGTATAAGTCAAGTACAGGTAAGTGCAAACAATAAGAGATAGTCGGATTAGCCCCAGGGCAAAACAGCGGTCTGCAGTCGGATTAAGGGAGTCGGAATACGGCGGGGTCGGACTACAAGGGAATTCATTATATATATATATATATATATATATATATATATATATATATATATATATATATATATATATATATATTACTACCAGTCAAAAGTTTAAGTACACCCTGAAATATTCATACATTTCAAATTTTGTTTAGTTTTTTATTTATTAACTAAGTTATCATGACACAAATTCATAAGTACAAACATGGGAACTTAACTAACAACAAATCAGGACAATTTACCAAAAGCAAAGTCTAAATTTTAGATTCATCAAAATAGCCTCCTCTAGCAGCAATTACAGAAGAACAAATTCGAGGCATGCGCTCAACAAGAGAAAGAAGATAGCCTGATGAAAGCTGCTGCCAACACGCTTGTAAGAGTTCCCGGAGCTTCTGAGCACTGGATGGCTGCTTGGCTTTCACTCGTCGATCTAGTTCATCCCACACTAGCTCGATGCGGTTTCAGATCCGGGGACTGTGCCGGCCATTTCATAACTGAGCTGAAGTTGCCGTTCTTTCTGCCTCAGGTAATTTTGACACAGCTTGGAAGTGTGTTTAGAATCGTTGTTTTGCTGCATTATGAACTGTTGGCCAATTAGTCGCAGTCTAGATGGGATGGCATGGCGCTGTAGAATGCTGTGATAGCCACGTTGGTTCAGTATTCCAGTGACTTTGTGAAGATCTCCAGATAGACGACGGTACTAACAATCCTATCCCCGTCGTCTATCAACATGATGGTGCTCCTTGTCACTATGCCGAAATTGTTCAGGATTATTTAAATGGACGTTTTCCAAATCGTTGGATCGGACGCGGAAGCAACAGACCTTGGCCAGCGAGATCACCAGATTTAACCCCTTTAGATTTCTTTGCATGGGGCTTTATCAAATCGCACGTCTATCAGACGAAGATTACGAGTCTTGAAAACTTACGTACACGAACTGCTGCAGATAACATAACCCCGCAAATGCTCCAGAATGTGTTTAGAAATGCTGCGGGGAACGATTTGAGCTGTGCAGGGATACTGATGGGCGTCACGTCGAATCCTACTCTTAATTATTTAATAAATGTTACCACTTTATCATTTTATGAGTGAATTCCAAATAATTTCCAAGTGCTTCACAAAAATAGATCCTGACTTTATGTACACCCTGTACCTATTTATTATTCATATAAGAATGTAAGGTTCTAATAACACTTGCAACAATGAAAGTTGGAGTCATGAAAGAAAACGAGTTTTAGCTCTAACTATGATAAACTCTTAAATTAATTATTAAAAAATACCTAAAAATTGAAATAAAATATTAAATTAAATCTCATTTTAATAAAATGAATAGTAAAATTATGAAATAATAATTAAAATACGCAAGTTTAAAACACAAAAGGGGACAAATTAATTATGAAGACGTTTGTAAAGCATGACTCAAATATATATATATATATATATATATAAGGTTAGCCTTGGTTATGTAATTAATTGAATATTTTGTTGAATACATTCTTCCTTCGATAGTATTTAACAGTTTTTAAGGCTTTGTTGGTGAAATAGTAAATATTTTGTTAGTCTTCTGTTGTTAAGAAACCTCGGCTTGTTACCTCACATTACAGAAAGTAATTTAACTTTCAAGGTTGTTAACTATTACCCAACCCCCAAAATACGGTTGTGGTACGATGTAAAATAAACGTGTAATGTAGATGAGTAAGGTGCGGTTGTGATTAATAAAGTTGTGACCAAGTTTGGTTGTGTTGAATGTATTGGGATAAATAGTGCCAGGTTAGGTTATAAATGGTGGGATTAAATTTGGTTGGGTTGAGTTATAATTTGGCTTCTTTGGCTTCTAACTGAATTAGGTTTGAAAACTTATAGTAACCGGTAACTTTATTTTGGGGTACACAGAAATACCCTAAGGGGCATGAATAAAAAAAAGGCTTTGAAATCGCAGAGATTCCGAGTTCTTGGGTCAGTTTGTGTAGCGCAAACTTTACGTGATACGAATGTACTTGTGACTGGCACAGGTGCGTTTGTGTCGCCTTGGGAGGAAACGCAAACTTGTGGTGCATTCTGCTACTGAAGAATCATGCACCCGGATCTATAAAGCCAGTAGTGTCTGCAATGCAAGCGAACGACACAAGCAATGAAATAATTATGGATTTGACCCCCTCAGTACCTTACCTTAATTTACCTTAAATTAAGGTAAGGTACTGAGGGGGTCAAATCCATGATAACTATACAGCTAATATTGAGTCTCGTGACCACCAGTTTGGTTAA
This sequence comes from Bathynomus jamesi, assembly GCA_023014485.1. NCBI lineage: Eukaryota > Metazoa > Arthropoda > Malacostraca > Isopoda > Cirolanidae > Bathynomus > Bathynomus jamesi. The sequence goes on along the minus strand of JAJOZX010004870.1, from coordinate 309,168 downwards.
ACTCGGTTAGGTGATCGTTTTAGGTTCATTAATTATTTCCCACGTAACCAACTTTTTGGTCAATCAGGGATCCTAAAAAATAGGTGGGTAGCCCTGAAGCTCAATATTCACCAAATTTTCATTAGATAATAACTAGTTTATCAAATTAAAAGTGTTTACCCTTTGCGTTAAAATTCCGTTATTTCTAATAAAGAAAACGCTCGCTCTTACACAAACTAAATAGTTTTGTTGTTACAGACTCATTTTGAATGTAGGACAAAGTATGCTCATACAATGAAATTGGTTATAGTTACCACACACACACTTTTCTTCTTTTTTTGAGTTTCAACAATTTTAAGAATCTCTCTCTCTAAAATCGTTGCCAAACTTTGTTATTGACTCCAAAATAGATTTTATTTTTAATATTTTATTACAAAATATTGAATAAATAAAAAGAATATATATGATCAGGCGCGGACTGGCCCTGGCGGCCCACGTCCGGTGGGCCCTTTCCGTTGGGGGCCCTAAATTTGGTCGACGTATTACTATATAAGACTTCAGGGGTGTTCACAGGGGTAAAAGAAAATGCCAACACGGCAACGTACGTTGGCGACAAAATGGCATTAAAAATTTTCCACTTTTTTTAATACTAGTAAAATAATTGATATTTAAATTGTTTAGGATTATTAACTTTAGTTTATTCGTTGATAAATTATGTCCGTTTAAATAAAAATTTATTATAATATATTTATTTTTTGTTGAAAATTAATTAAATAAATATGTTAAAAATTGCTATGTTGCCAAACGCATTTCTGAGATTTGTAGTATAACCAGTCAGCATTCTAGGACACTATTTTTGGCGCGAAAAATACAATTAAGTAAATAAAGTAAATATTTTTTAAGCGGTGTTGCATTTGTGCTGGCGCGCCGATTTTTTGCTCTTGGTCTTTATAACGTGAGTAATTTACTGAATTTTTATTTTTAAGCTTTAAACACACAAATATCTTAGGAGCTGAATAAAGGCCAGCAGGGCCCAGCCAGTTCGGTCTAGATCCCAAGAACCTGTATACCCAAACCTACAATCCACACCCCCAATAATTTCATCGTATACCTTTTTTCTAAACGCCTTTGAAAACTTTATTCATTGATATTGTGCGCTATATATATATATATATATATTATTATTATCATCAGAGGCGTAACTAAAAGAAGAAAGGTCCGTGGCCTACTGTTGATAATGGACCCCTCTGTAATAGTTTAAGTAAGTGACAGTTTAATTTGGGATTGAAAAAAAAGTTTCTACTTCAACGTTTTCTATGATTTTCATGAGTAACTTTCATATTGTAATGAACATTTTATATATATATATATATATATATATATATATGCAAATCCACAAGGAAAAAGAAAAATGATTCCAAGGCCTTTCGCGTATTCAGAAGTACACCTCTTCATTCCCTGACTGCGTATTAATTAGATTTGATTTTGGTCGAGTTCAAAATTATATTCAAAACTCGCGGGGATTTACAGGTCTTGACAAAATTACTAGATTTTTAAAACATCCATAAACACTTTTTGGTGCTGGTTAAGTGTGCGGTCTACCTACGATTGGTTAGGTTTAATCATGATATTTTCGTTAAAACTAACGAAAATATCATGACTAAACCTAACCAATCGTCAAGGGCGATTGACAATGGGATGTAAACAAACAATTAGTAAACAATATAAGAAGCTATAATTAAAAGGTAGACCGCCGAATCGTAGGTAGACTGCACACTTAACCAGCACCCACTTTTTTGGGGGCAGAATTTACTGAAGCTGTTTGGGGGCCCTCTCAGTGACACCTGGCCGGTGGAAATTTTTGAGCCAGTCCGCGCCTGTACATGATCCACAACACTTAACTAATAATATTACATATAATATATCTTAAAAATTTTCTAGCAGCATTTGGCACTACTTTCATCGTCCTAAAAGTGGCAAGCAAGCAGTAACCTTGAAACAGTGGGCATACAAACAAACGAACGAGCGAGACCTTTGATCTTACGAATGAACGAGTGGATAAATGCTTTGAAATCTGAAACGAGGCCTAGCAAATAAATTAATAGTTTTATTACTTTAAATATATTTACAAACTTGCGCGCTTTAGAAGTGTTGAAAAGTATTAGTTAACTTTTACGATTAGCTTCATAAACAAAAACAATATAGAAATTCTTAAAATACATTAACTGAATCTTTATAACGCAGGTAATAATGTTTCCATTATGTCGTAAGTTGTTAACACGTTTGAGAAAGTGAAGGCAAGGAATGTAGTGAGAAGATATGGCAAGTGACGGCCGCCAGGAACGCCAACTTGAAATGGCAGGAACTACTGATACAATTAATTGCACTGATGGTGCAGTGGTGGACGAGCTACTATGCTTTATTGCCAACAAGACTGACTATCTGGATCCAGTAACCATTACCAAGCTATGTGTTGATTTTTATGATGATGAAAAATTGAACGCTCAAAAAAATTGATGTTTGAGTTGTGCTAATAATGATACGGATAGGTTAATTAAAAGGGAGGGCCCTAAAAAGAGTGCTCAAAATATTGAAGACATTATTAGAATGTTTCAGCAGAAGTGTACTGATACCCCAGTGTTTGTAGCCTAAGATTTGGCTAATCTGCCCCCGGTGTCAATGGAAAATATGGATGTTTGTTCGCTACTTGCATCTGTCCGGAAGGTGCAAGAGGGGTTGGTCCTCCTGAGAGGGGCGATGGCTAATCAAGCTACAACCTGCAGTGGTTTGGTAGAAGTATGTACTGTACTGGTAGAAGTATGTACTGCTTCCCGGGTGGAGGCACCAGAAAGATGGAGGGTGCAATCTTTCCCACCAACATTGCCAAGCCCCACCTATCTGAGGGTCCCTTCAGAGTATGATGAGGCAAGGGTACAGGGGCTCTCTGAGCCTCCTTCGCCAGCACCTAGACACACCCCACTCAGAGGTGGAGCGCTGCAGGAGGAATTCCCTCTTCTTCTAGATGGTCAAAGACCTGTGAGTGGCAGGGTGCAGCCTACTCCCAGATACAAGAGTGCAGAGCCCTCTGTCGCTCAACCTCATCCTGGATCCACGAGTACGAAGCCCTCTGCCTCTCAGCCTCATCTTGGATCCACGAGTGCAGAGCCCTCTGCCTCTCAGCCTCATCCTGGATCCACGAGTGCAGAGCCCTCAGCCTCATCCTGGATCCACGAGTGCAGAGCCCTCTGCCTCATCCTGGATCCACGAGTGCAGAGCCCTCTGCCTCATCCTGGATCCACGAGTGCAGAGCCCTCTGCCTCATCCTGGATCCACGAGTGCAGAGCCCTCTGCCTCATCCTGGATCCACGAGTGCAGAGCCCTCTGCCTCATCCTGGATCCACGAGTGCAGAGCCCTCTGCCTCATCCTGGATCCACGAGTGCAGAGCCCTCTGCCTCATCCTGGATCCACGAGTGCAGAGCCCTCTGCCTCATCCTGGATCCACGAGTGCAGAGCCCTCTGCCTCATCCTGGATCCACGAGTGCAGAGCCCTCTGCCTCATCCTGGATCCACGAGTGCAGAGCCCTCTGCCTCATCCTGGATCCACGAGTGCAGAGCCCTCTGCCTCATCCTGGATCCACGAGTGCAGAGCCCTCTGCCTCATCCTGGATCCACGAGTGCAGAGCCCTCTGCCTCATCCTGGATCCACGAGTGCAGAGCCCTCTGCCTCATCCTGGATCCACGAGTGCAGAGCCCTCTGCCTCATCCTGGATCCACGAGTGCAGAGCCCTCTGCCTCATCCTGGATCCACGAGTGCAGAGCCCTCTGCCTCATCCTGGATCCACGAGTGCAGAGCCCTCTGCCTCATCCTGGATCCACGAGTGCAGAGCCCTCTGCCTCATCCTGGATCCACGAGTGCAGAGCCCTCTGCCTCATCCTGGATCCACGAGTGCAGAGCCCTCTGCCTCATCCTGGATCCACGAGTGCAGAGCCCTCTGCCTCATCCTGGATCCACGAGTGCAGAGCCCTCTGCCTCATCCTGGATCCACGAGTGCAGAGCCCTCTGCCTCATCCTGGATCCACGAGTGCAGAGCCCTCTGCCTCATCCTGGATCCACGAGTGCAGAGCCCTCTGCCTCATCCTGGATCCACGAGTGCAGAGCCCTCTGCCTCATCCTGGATCCACGAGTGCAGAGCCCTCTGCCTCATCCTGGATCCACGAGTGCAGAGCCCTCTGCCTCATCCTGGATCCACGAGTGCAGAGCCCTCTGCCTCATCCTGGATCCACGAGTGCAGAGCCCTCTGCCTCATCCTGGATCCACGAGTGCAGAGCCCTCTGCCTCATCCTGGATCCACGAGTGCAGAGCCCTCTGCCTCATCCTGGATCCACGAGTGCAGAGCCCTCTGCCTCATCCTGGATCCACGAGTGCAGAGCCCTCTGCCTCATCCTGGATCCACGAGTGCAGAGCCCTCTGCCTCATCCTGGATCCACGAGTGCAGAGCCCTCTGCCTCATCCTGGATCCACGAGTGCAGAGCCCTCTGCCTCATCCTGGATCCACGAGTGCAGAGCCCTCTGCCTCATCCTGGATCCACGAGTGCAGAGCCCTCTGCCTCATCCTGGATCCACGAGTGCAGAGCCCTCTGCCTCATCCTGGATCCACGAGTGCAGAGCCCTCTGCCTCATCCTGGATCCACGAGTGCAGAGCCCTCTGCCTCATCCTGGATCCACGAGTGCAGAGCTCTCAGCCTCATCCTGGATCCACGAGTGCAGAGCCCTCTGCCTCTCAGCCTCATCCTGGATCCACGAGTGCAGAGCCCTCTGCCTCTCAGCCTCATCCTGGATCCACGAGTGCAGAGCCCTCTGCCTCTCAGCCTCATCCTGGATCCACGAGTGCAGAGCCCTCTGCCTCTCAGCCTCATCCTGGATCCACGAGTGCAGAGCCCTCTGCCTCTCAGCCTCATCCTGGATCCACGAGTGCAGAGCCCTCTGCCTCTCAGCCTCATCCTGGATCCACGAGTGCAGAGCCCTCTGCCTCTCAGCCTCATCCTGGATCCACGAGTGCAGAGCCCTCTGCCTCTCAGCCTCATCCTGGATCCACGAGTGCAGAGCCGTCTGCCTCTCAGCCTCATCCTGGATCCCTGAATCCAGACACTGCTACATCGCCAGCTCAATACCATCTCACACAGGGTACCCCCCAAGGGGCCTTGGTGAATCGGGATGCTGGGAATGCAGTCGGGGGTCATGATGAGGAGGCATCTTGAACAATGGTGGTAAGGAGGGGCCGGAAGCGAGCGACCCCTTCGAGAACTGCAACCACTGCAGTAGCTAATGGTGGTGGTCCCTCAGGGGGGTCTGGTCCCACTCATGCACCGGCTAGAGGGAGTCAGCCTGTGGCAAAGGCTGGCAGAGAACGGCGGGGTATCATAGGGGCTGCCAAAACAGATCGTATGATGGCTGTACTAACGAAGACTGCAAACATTTTCGTCTTGAGATGTCGACCTGATCTTACGGCCGAGGAGCTACAAACATTTGTGGAAGATAAAGTGGACCTTCAGGTTACATGTAGGAAAATTGACTCCAGATGGACTACGTACAGTTCCTTTCAAGTTACAGCAGTCTGTGATGATCCAAGGGTATTTATGGATCCAGCAGTATGGCGGTTCTATGAGAAGGGAAGAAAAACACATGCAGCCCCTCTCGCAAGTGCTGGAGAGGGTAATTATGGAGATCTCATACGTCGTACTGTGGAGGAAAATACAGCTGGGTCGAATGCTGTAACTACTGTGCCTGGTATAAGTGGAATTCAACATGTAGATGGCTGGCAGAACTCCTGCATCTTCCTAATTGCAACATTCAAGGTAATCTCTTACAACTGTAGAGGCCTAAACTTGGGCAATAACAGCAAACACAGGCAGATCATAATTGAGTGAATGTTAACCCATGAGTGATAGGTACTTAACCCTTTATTTTCTTCTCTTAACCCCTTACTCTTTCCTTTCTCTCGGGCTAACCTTAGAATGGATCTTAGGGTCTTTGTTAGCCTTAGCTTCTGTAGATAAGCTGCTAGAAGATGCTGATATGCTCTGTCTGCAGGAAACATGGCTAGGGAAACAGGACTTAAAGGACCTGAATAGCCTGTCAAATAACTTTCATGGGATAGGGGAGGCCACCAGAGATAAACAAGATGGTCTCCTTGCAGGCCACCCACCTGGTGGGGTAGCTATTCTATGGAGGTTGGGGTATGGGAAATATATTGGTGAATTAAAACTTGGTTTGAACTGGAATAGAAATTTGTGTAGACAATAAAAAATTTGTAATTCTGTGTATCTATATGCCTTTTCAGGCAGTTGATAATGAAGATGATTACCTCATTAAATTGGGGCAGGTCGGCAGTATTATTGATGAGTTGGATACGATATGTATAGCTATTATTGGTGACTTTAATGCTAATGTGCTTAATGATAATTCTTTGTTTAGCAACCACTTAAAAGCCTTCTGTGAAGATAATAACTTGACCCTTTCATCCATGTGTAGTCTTCTGGTGATAGCTTTACTTATGTTAGTGATAGTTGGCACACCACCTCATGGTTGGATCATTGTATTTGTACACCTGATGCAAACAGGCAGTTTTGTACCCCTATGCTAGTTCTGACCACATGCCCCTATTAATTGAGTTTGACATTAATTGTATTCCAGTGCTATCACAGGTAAATGATACACGTAAAGCGAAGTTGGACTGGTCCAAAGTTGATGATGAGGGCAAACAACAGTATTGTAATAAGTCTGATGTATTTTTAAGTAATATATGTATCCCTAATGATGCTCTAGCTTGTCAGGATGTAAACTGTAGAATTCAAACACACATTTTGGCATTTAAAAACATATATGAACAAATTGTTTCCTCTCTCAATAAAGCTAGCCAAGACTTAAATACCAGTAAGAATCCAAGAAACTTTTGGGAAGAATTAAAACAATGAATAATAGTGTAATGTCTCTCCCTGCTAATATTGAAAATGTAACTGGGACCGAGAATATACTCAAATTATGGAAGGAACACTACAGTGAGTTATTTAACTCTGTACATAAGAACAATAATGTTAATTGTGATGCTACCTATAGTCCAGAAATAAGAGTTAGTGTATTTGAGGTTAAACAGGCCATAAAATGTTTAGATTGTAACAAATCATGTGGTAGTGGTGGTATTTCTGCTGAGCATCTGAAATTTAGTAGTGACAGATTAGTGGCTCTGTTAGCTTTGTGCTTTACAGGTTTACTTGTACATGGTGTTTTGCCGGATACAATGTTATCCGTTGTTGGTGCCAGTACTAAAAGATAAAAAGGGTAAAATCAACAGTGAAGATAACTATAGGCCAATAGCCTTGGCCAGTATTATGTCTAAGGTGTTTCAATATATGTTCATTAATAGACTTGAATGTTACCTGTATACTAGTGATAACCAATTTGGTTTAAAAAAGAAACACAGTACTGATATGCGTGTGTATGCCTTGAAGGAAATGGTCTGTAAATACCAAACTCTAGATGCTAATGTATTTTTTGTTCCCTGGATGCCTCTAAAGCATTTGATCGTGTTAATCATGAAAAATTATTTATGAAACTTGTAAATCGTAATGTACCTGGTTACTTGATCCGTATATTAATATTCTGGTATAATCACCAGACAATGATTGTAAAATGGGGGTGGGATTGATTCAGAGCCATTCTCTGTGACCAATGGTGTCAGGCAGGAAGGGGTACTATCACGCTACTTATTCAATGTTTATATGGATAAATAATCTATCTGTTGTGCTGAACACCCGTAAAATAGGCTGCTATATTGGTACAATGATTGTTAATCATCTGATGTATGCAGATGACCTAGTTCTTATTTCTCCATCTGTAAAAGGGCTCAGCACACTTTTGAAGGTGTGTGAAAGTTATGGGAAGGATAACGACATAAAATATAATCCTGATAAAAGTCATGTTATGATTATGAGGACCAAGTCCTACAAGTATATAAAATTTCCTGAATTTCAATTGAATGGTAGAGTGCTGTCAGAAGTAACCCAGACTAAGTATCTTGGCCACATACTAACGGATAGTCTTTCAGATGATTGTGATATTCTAAGGCAATGTAGACAATTATATGCTTAGGGAAATACTTTGGTTAGAAAATTCCATATGTATACATTAGATGTTAAGTTGATTTTGTTCAAAACTTTTTGTACTCCAATGTATACAGCTCATTTGTGGTGGAACTACAGGATGTATAATTTGAGAAAATTATATGTTGCATATAATAATTTTAGGAGTTTATTAAGGACTGCAAGATTTGTAAATGGTGCTCCTTCTAGTGTGAGTATGCTGTTTGTAGTCAATAAGGTGCCTAACTGTACCAGTGTCATTCGCAATTTTGTATTTAGATTTATCACTAGGCTTGGTGAGTCAGTCAATAAGATAATAGAAGCCATGGTTAGTGGACTGGTCTCCGATATACTGTATTTTATAAATCGGAAATCTGGAAGCATTGGCGTAGGCAATTGTATGTTCATTATGCACAGTGATTCACTAGCCTACTTAGGTCTTCTATGGACCTCTTGTATAATGTTTGTACCTGTTGAGTCTGAAATAAAGTGTTTTGTTGTTTTGTTTTGTATAGATTTTTCTTTTGGTTTGGTTCTTTAACTACCTCCTCAACATCTAAAGTCATACGACGGAGGGGACCTACAGCTGTATGTGGGATTCGAATCATGGTTCATTACATAATCTGGAAGCGGAGGACGGTGCAGGAGTTGGTCTCCCATCCAACGATCATCCAAACTGAACGTTGCTTAACTTAGCTGATCAAAGGGAAAGCGGTATACGACGCTGACCATGACGCAGTTTATGGCGTCCATAGATATCAATAATTTTTTTTAACTCTGCAAACGCGAGGTATTTATCATACCAAGGCACGACCAATTTGACCAAAGTTAATAGGATTTTGCACGCACGCAAGCAAGCAAGCAATACAGAAAGCCAAAGTTTAATATATTTCGCATGAAGGTAATTTATAAATAACTGCGCTTCTCCCTGACATATCAACGTGTTATAATTGCTCGCGTCGAGACTTACCGATAAGACACGTTTTCATTTCGTGTTTAACTCTTAATTGGAAATCATGGGTCAGAAATCAATTGCGTGTTGGGTCCGTGGGACCCGTGAATTCCTATCCAGGGTTAAACAAGTCTGAACTTGAATAAAAATGTTTGACGTTTGGGTATTATGCATTCAATTGGTCTTGCGTGATCAATTGGTCTTGATTCTGTGTCGTTCTTAAGGTATAAAACTGGTTCTCAACCCTTTTTTTCGTTTCGTTTTTAAGCCCCCTTTCACCGAACACTAATTTTCAACACCCCCGATACGATAATTAGTATATACAATGAATATTCGTATATTGATATTTAGTGCTCTAATAATCTAATCTCACATTACACTCATTACATTGGAGTTAATTTAAGTTTGCGTGTCATTTGGAATTTCGGTCCTTTTTCCAAGCACCCCCGTAAACTTTGCAAATGCCCACTTGGCGGGGGCGAGGTACCTCCCCCATTGAGAACCACTTATATATAGGGTGAACCAAATGTAGGTGGACAGTAATGATAACGTTTATTTTGAGAATACATATTTAATTTTTTTTGTATACTATAATACAAAAAAAATGTAAATAAATTTAGTTATAATATTTAATATAATAAACACAAACACCATAGTTATAATGAACACCATAGTTATAATATAATATAACACAAACCGTATTCAACCTACTGTCCACCTACTTTTGGTTCACCGTGTATATATATATATATATATATATATATATATATAGATGAATGAATGAACGCTTTGTTCTCTACATATTAACGCCAAAATTACAAGTAAGCAATAATTATAATTGATAACACTGGGCAACACGTATTTTATTGAATGATATCTGACACTTGATTCTAGGTAATTTGGGTGCGCTGAATACGAATTTCAACTCGGTTTGGCTCTATCAGGTCCTGATTCTTGTCGACAGCCTATGTGCCATTTTCCAGATTTTTCAAATTAGGACTAAAAAATTTAGTCATGTGTTAAATTTTTTTTCAAGTTTCACGAATACAAGCAGTTCAAACTACAGTAAAATTACATTATAACGATAGAAATGACTTAAAAAAAAACCAAACAGATATGAAGCTTTCACTGTGGCAAAAATTTTCTTTTGTAAGACTTTCTAGCGTATTTGCTTGTTGATGGCAGGTCTCTTTTCAAGCACCATCAGTAATCAGCCATCATGTGGGAATCCCAGCGGCCTTGGTACCGTCCTCCATAAATTTTTATATCTTGGTGGAATCTCTCCCCTTGTTCGTCACTTACATCACCTAAATTACTTGGAAATTGGTCAAGATGGCTATTCAAAAAATGCATTTTTATGCTCATATTGCAACCTAACTCTTTGTAGTCCCTTAAAAGTTTTTTTACGATTTCTTCGTAGTTATCTGCCCTATAATTGCCTAAAAAGTTTTCTATCAAGTCCACGAATGAGAACCAGCCATTTTTTTCGCGTTCATTCATGACATTAGGAAATTGCTGTCTTTAATCATTGTTTTATTTGTGGACCGTCGAAAATTCCCGCCTTGATTTTTTCATACTTAAACTTGGAAATTTTGAAGTTATGTATTTGAAACAATCGCCGTTCGTATCTAAAGCTTTTACATATTGTTTAATGAGGCCTAGTTTTATATGCAGAGGAGGAAATATGATTTTATCTCTGCTCACTAAAGGTGGATTAATTACGTTTTTTTTCTCCGACAGTAAGTGATGTTCTTGCTGGCCAGATTTGTTTGAAATAATGTTCTTCCTTGGCTCTGCTGTCCCATAAGCAAAGGAAGCAGGATATTTAGTATAACCCTCCTTGTTGTCCTAGCAGAAAATTAACCATTTTTAAGTCAACACATATGATCCACTCGTGCTCCCTATATTTTGATAGATTTAAAACCTTTTCTATATGTTCATACTTTTCTTTTAATTTTGTTGAGTGCCCAATCGGTATCGAGCCGTATAGATTGCCATTATGCAACAACACACACTTAAGACTTCTTTTCGAACTGTCTAAAAACAAGCGCCAATCATTTGCATCGTAAGACTCAACCCCATCTTCTTTAACAAACCAACTATGTCGCAGCATATACTAAACTATCCTCTGTTCTAAAATATTTAACAAGTTCTTCTTCTCTTTTTCTGTAAAATGAAATGTATGTGTTTGAAGTAGCAGTTTTTCTCTTTAAGTCTTGAAGCTAAATTTACGCAGCCTTTTTTGGCAATTTAGATCCCTTACAAGATCATTCAACTCGCCTGGTTAAACTTTTGCGGATCGTTTTGACTTTCAATACGCTGGGTCAAAATCGGTGTCTGACTCCTCAAAGTGCATAACAATATTTTCAGGAACATCTTCAACTAATTCTTGAGTTGCAGACCCTTAAATTTTGGAATGGGGATCTCATTTGAATGTAGCACAGGTCGTATCGCGGTGTCGAAATTTGGGTACTCGATACAATGTTTATTTTTCTTAGTGAAGCCCGAAGTCTTGACAAAGCAAAGGTAGCAATCGGTCTCGTGGTTAGTAGGCTCTCGCCACACCTGATATGGAAAAAAAATTGTAAAGCGTTAACAAAAGCGACGAGAGACTTGTTTTTATGAATTTTATCAAAAGTTATCACCCAAACATTTAACATTTCTATGTGTTTCAACCTTATGCAATATTTGAGATTCTTATAAACATTTCTGAAATTTTTGTTTATGTACCTAAGTTACAATTACATTTAGGTAAGTTACAGTATACTAGTGATTAAATTACGTAGTTTTATGAAATCATAAACTTACCATCGGAACTCCAAAAGGTATTTTTCAATCCGAACCCTTCGTCCAATGTCGCAGTCTTTCAATGCATATAGTGCAGGCTTTATGTGGAGCCCACGATTTATCTTGGTCCCCCAGTTTTATGCCAAAAATAAGCTAAGTAAGCTCTTTTTACGAAGTCAGTTATATTTGCTCGTTGATGTGGAGTGTAAAATTTCCACATATATAACAGAAGGAATCAGGTTGTTTTGCATTTGAACTTTCTAGTGCTTGATGACATATTGCTTGATTGTTCTGGCCAATTTGTAAAGGTATTTAAAAGCCCTTAATTCATATAAATTTAAGAAAATCTGAAATATAAACACAAAAATTAGTTTAAATAGGTACTTATTATGAAATAGGTACTTACAATCTATGAAATTAAACTAGAAACACGGATGAGTAGGTACAATATAAATTACGTCTAATTAAATCAACTATATTAAATCACGATGACAAATTACTCACTAAATCATATGCCAATTCAAAATTATGTTAATGCCCAAACTTAAACTACTAAACTGACTGACTGACTGACTGACTGACTGAATTGACTGATTAACTCTGGAAACGAGTCGCTTTTATATATTTTAGTTGTCCCTCTAGAATACTCTACAGAGAACAGGAACGCTCGAGAAAATTTTAGAATTCTATGATATTTTTAGCTTAATTTACTAATATTAAAATGGGTTAAAAATGACAAAAAAAAATATTTTTAGGGTGTTACATATAAAAATATACATAATACAACAATACCATAACAATAGGTCAAATACCTAGATAAAAACCTAGTTGCATAATGTGTAACTGCAAAAAGACTTAGCGAGTATTGAGAAAAAACCTTTTTATGAATACGACGAAAGAGGAGGGGTGTTGAGCAAAATCAGGACCTGATAGAGCAAAACAGAGTAAAATTTCGTGCTCAGCGCACCCAAATTACCTAGAACTAACTGTCAAATCTAATTCAATAGACAAAAAGTTGAAATTTGTTCCCCAGTGTAATTTATCTATACAGTTTTGTTTATAATGTCAATACATTGAACGGAAATAACGCAAGTGAAAGAAATTCATTATAGTGTATGTAATTAATGAATTGTCACAATTAGAAAATATTCAACGAATTCAAAGCATTTTCAGTGCAGTTCTGAACGTGGACGAAGAGGAAAGAGATCTTAAACCAAGAGTGTCTCATTCTCAAACTTTGTGAGGAAGGAAAGTGACGTCACAATCCGCCAAAAACGGAGGAAAATAGGAAAAAAAAAAGGGGTAGGAATACATTAAGCAAAATATGAAAAATGCTCGAAAATTGGGAAATTGAATAGGATCAATCTTTGCCTAAAGGACTATGCTGTAACCTATATCCGCTACTGTGTAAATGAAATAGACAAAACGACTAACCTGAAATGTATACTGCGTCGTACGTTTAAATATTATCAATGCGTCAACATTGGAAGATACTGTAGATAGATAAGTGATGAACGAAAAGGAATAATAAAATTAACAGTTTTATGGCTACGTTTGCGTCAGATGCATGAAGCAGCACAGACGGGAATGGAGAATGTTCAAAATGAGGAGACAAAATATAAGAAAAAAATTACAACAAATTTACCAGAAAAGCACAAAGAAAAGACGGAATAGGCCGTTGATATTTCATTGAAATATCTTTAAAAAATTCAAAAGTTACGTCACTTTCAAATTGGTACAACTTTAACTGCGTTTTCTGGCGTTTTTCCCCCTTTTGTCGTTTAGCCACTTCTTCCTTGGAGGGCCTCATATGCAAATATTACAAATAGGATCTCGCAAATATGGTTCAAGAAGCAAGTACAACCATCCTAAAAAAGTGCTTCAACATGATTAGGAATGAAACTTGCCGATATGGAGCGACCTGCTACTACTTTCACCCAATCAGAGAGAGCAAATGTCTATATATGGGGTGCCCTTATTTTCCCAGTAAGGGTACTCAGAAAAGAGAAATAGAAAAAACACTTCAAATCCCAAATAAAAGAAGGGACAACATTATCAATGAAAGTAGAAATATATAACTACCACCATTTCTAATAAGGAAAAGGCCGGACTTCGCAGACAGAGTATATACCACAGCAATACACACACCATTCACCAATCCACACCACTCGCAGTTAATTTAACACCCAAAATGGTACCAAGGACCACACTCCTTGTATTCTCAAATGCAACGGTTTGCCCACTAACACCAATCAAAAACACTACAAAAAACAGACCTGATAACGACCATAACCTAACTCAAAGACCATTAACCCTCTAAATTTAATATATGAGGATAGACGAGGAACGCACACTGATAAAGTAAACTGCAAATTACAATACATACAAAATTTAGCTCTGGAAACCAACACAGATATCGTATGTACAGTATGTATATATGTGTCGAGCATTTAAAGCATGAAAGTATTCACAGGAAATAATAAAGATATAGTAAATATTAAGTTTCGCATACACCAGTGTTTTTGACAGTCGAAATTTGTTGGTAACTAACCAATCTAAAACGACCACCTTACCAAGTGCAATTTGATCTCTGTATGACCAAGATGACGTCACATCACGAGACTCGTTCGAAGCCTTCCCTCTGCTGCGAACGTCACATCTCGCGTCTCCTTTGATGAAAATCTCAGTGACACGTTAGACCTCATCGTGTAACGATATTGTAATAGGCCGCATTGGTACCTGGAGTCATTCATTTAACTTTATATAAAGACTAATTTCCTCGCGCGTTATCATATTATTCAAGTAATTATTCAATTTACATTTATAACAATTTCAAGTCTTTATTCAATCTGTAAACTTTCATTCAACTTGCATTCAAACAACTGCAACGCTTATTTGTCACTTAAACCTCAATAACCACGATAAAACTTTTTTATTGCTTTTTTAATAAAGGAAGAAAACTCACTAACTTTCTAATTAATAACATTATTTGATTTGAAAGGGGGGTGTCACCACAACCCAAGCAATTATTAACTTACAATTAACTAACTTTAGTTCTAACATCAGCACTAAATTCAGTGGCGTGCGGTGGGTGTGTCCACAGGATAAGCGGTAGCTGCAAATATATATACATTATACAAGCATCATAACTTTATATTAGTTTTTGATTACTGTAGCAACATACTAACTTTTTTTTAATTTGACCTTTAACTGGGTAGGCGGCGCATGCCTCGCTTACTTTGACTGCACGCCACTTATATATATATATATATATATATTTTAGCTTAAGTATATAAAAAGTTTTTTTTATTAAAACAGGAATTTAAGCTTCATTAAACTACACACTTCCATTACTAATTTTCTCAAATTTATAAGTAGTTTAGGCTAGTTTTAAAAGATGTATTTTGTCAATTAGATTTTAACCAAACTGAAGTTGTATGTCAGGTTTTTTAATAGCCTTAGGCTATTAAGCCTTAGCATTTGGCTACTCATGAAGGTGAATGAAAGGGGTATATATAGAGTATAGTTAATGCATTCACACACACACACACACACATATATATATATATATATATATATATATATACAAACTCAGAATGGTCCCCTGAGACAATTATATGTTAAACACAGACTGTGCATGGAACAAGGAACTCTTCTGGGAAAAATTAAATCCACTATCGTCCGAATAAGTAATGGTAAATGACAAATACCATAGTTTTTCTTTTTCATGATGCTAGCCCGACGTGGGCAACGGGTCTCTCGCAAAGAGATCCCATAAATATAGTTTCCCTCACCAGCTATCTGCAAAGCAGACAGGATCCAGCTTTGGTTAAGAAATACGCTCGTTTATGAGAGGCTAATGGTATACAAAAAATGGGACACAGCATGAAATAATTAGGGTGTGTCAATTTGGGAGGTGAAAATTAATTTTTGCCAATTCCTTCACTGAGGGGCTTTAAAAATATGTTTTTGGATGTGAAGAATTCAAATCTGCTATTATTTTTGTGATTGCTCAACACTTAGCTTGGTAAATCTACGTTTGATTAAAAAGCACATAAATTGCTCTCGGAAAACAACATTTATTAATTTTAGCTTCTCAAAATGTCAGGTAATGCTATAAAAATTTTAGTTTCTCTGCATAAAACATATCCTAGTAATCATAAAACATATCCTTGTAATCATAACACATATCCTTGTAATCATAAAACATATCCTTGTAATGACATCAGTAAAAAAAAATATTTAAACAAGTTTCAAGTCTTGCTTTGATTCGTTCTTGGACATCAGCCGCCGACTTGCTTCTTGGCCTCTGATATAGCCCTCACGTTTCTCATGTGTATACACCCTGCCTGCTGCCTCCGTGACTTGTTTCACACACCTCTCTATTGACTGAGCATGACAGGGCCACTGTGGAACTTGCATAGGCTTGTCAAAGAACTTCTTTACTTCCGCTGTAGTCAGTTTACATGTCAAAGGAGGTTCAAATACCCCGTCAGACCAGTCTGTCAGCTCCAACACGGAAGAAGCACTGGGGTTGATGGAAGGTGTCTTCCTGGGACGTACAGAAAGATCTCCAAGTGTGTCATCATCTCCACCCCTCATGTCAACAATCTTTTGGACACCAGCTCTCCTCTCCTCACTGTCATCTGAGCACAAGAGTGTCTGGATTATCATTTCGCTGAATGCATACCATGCTGAGCGCTTGATGGTTGGCAAAACAGCATCCACTACAGCCTTCTTTTGCAGCCTAACTAGCCGCAGCTGAAACAAGATGTGGCGTGGGCCTTCCACCCAAGAGTGTTTTACTTTGATGTTGAACCAACAGGGGTAGTACACACCAACAATGTATTCCACTATCAGTCTTAAGTTGTTGGGGGTTTTGCCTTTAAGGCCATGTTTTGAAACCCATATGCGACAAAGCCTGTTTGCTGTTGTCAACCACCTTGAATGGCTCACTGGACCAATTTCAAGAAGGGCCAGATCTGTGGGAAGTTCTCCTGTCCTTATGGCCTGTGTGATCCTATACCCGTACGCTTGATCAGTAGAGAGATCCTTTACGACATTGTCACTCAGTGAAGTAAGAGGCTCTCCATTTGAGAGTTTGGTGAATGAAGGATCAATTTAAAGTTCGGTTGCAGTGTCTAGCATCTTGCCAATGTTACCTGTCCACTTGTTGTTAGACAAGGTCTTCCCATCCAGTGCTGTGATCAAGTGTCGCAGGGGTAACTCGTTAGTGTGGAGGGCACAAACCAACCAGATCAGCTTACGGCAAAGCTTGACCTCTACCCAATGCATGGAACCACCCTCCCAGCCAGTGTTAACATTTGTAGAATCACCTCCAATGGCCTGCAGGCTTTTATCAATGCCCTTCTTCTTCATGAAATCTACAAGATTATCAGCAATAACTTCAGCAGGTTTTTTCTCGTTGAGCCTTTCTCAGGAGTGAAGTGGTAGAGATATCTTCCACCTGGCTCACTGCACACAGAATAATGCTCTTCTTTGATGATGCTGGGGAACTGACGATCTGAATTGTCTGCTTTCAGCATAACTTTAGTTGTATCTTGACGGCCGTCAAAGAAGATGCAGTCAATTTCACCTTCTTACAAAGATCATCAAATTCCTGATCAGGGATCTCATAACTTTTTCTTGGGCCCTCTTGACTTTATTGTGATCAACTACAAGTCTCTTGTCTTCTTCAGTGATCAAGCCAGCATCCATAAAGGCAGCAGTGGTGATGGCAGCTGTGGCACGCAGGCCAACACCATATCTGATGCTATGCTAGCAACATTAGGTATTTCTAATGTGTTGTACTCTGGCTTTTTATTGGAAGTTGAAGACGTGCTTGGTATTTCTAATGTCACTTCATAACTTCCATCCTTTCCATCTTGAGCATCAGCTATTTGTTCTTCATTTTCATCATCAGAGAAAATTATCTCATTTGATGGCATTGAAACATCCTGCTTACTTGTCTGCTTATATTCAGCAAGCCTTCTTCTTTCGTCTTCTTGCCGCTTCTGCTTTTTGACTTGTCTGTTGTGCTCAGGTTGATCTGGCAAGCCAATCTGATGTGGTCCAATAGAACCAGACTTCTCTCTCTGACCTTTAATGAAAGCAAGTTCCTTCACAGGGATCTTCATCTCCCTAGGGCATGTACAGTTAATGTGAGTTTCGTTTTTGCAACCATCATCTGCAAGGCAGCCAAATTCAGAGCAGAGAACAATTTTACACTTGCAACTGAGGATGTCAAAAAGCTTGTCAAGTTTTGCAATGAAAGCCTCTTTGACATGTAGCTTTCCTCTCCCAAGAGATATGTTTTGGCCTGCTCCCAGCTCTCTTGGATCTTGTTTAAGATTGTGACTCGTGAATTTACAACGGGGGCTACAAAAGAACTGTTTGCTCGTTCCCACTTTTCAAGCACTTTAGGGTAAATGTCCTTTGCAAGACTGGCTGCTGGGTAGTTTTCACATCCTCACCACTTTGTTCTCTTAGCAGTAGCCCATATTTCAGAACGTCTCGCAGAGTTGGGAGTTCAGAGGGCAACAACTCTCTACCAGTTCCAATTAGGTTGCTCATATGTGTGAATGTCCCCAGTCTTGTCCTCCTTTTAAGCCATTGTAGGTCAATTCCCACTGGTTAGGATGGTAGCACTGACGGACAAGTAATCTTCAGCACACTGATGAATATGTTTTAACCTGTAAAATAAGCAAAAACAGCAGTGCATTATATATACACCATATATAATTATTATATATAATAATTATTATATAATTCCACAAAAAAGTCAAAAAAGTCACTATTTTTATGTAGCTTCTTACCAAGCAAAACTAAATTATATTAAATTAACAAAATATCTTTAGAATTCCTAAGTCATGCTGCAACTTTTTAGCACCCCTCATATTTGGAATTTGAAAGTTGAAAAATTCGACACACCCAAATGAAATATGAAACTAGTGATTACAGAAATTATGCATGTACGTTCTGATACAACAAATAGATTATGTAGCACGCTGACTATGAATAAACACAGAATAAATGATGCAGCCTAAGAATTATGGAAATTAGTGACGTGCGTTTATGGTGCTCTTTAGGTCACGTATTACATTGCTTATGTGGGCCAGAGTTACGCAGTAATGGAATACTAAACAAGATGCTGTAGCCTAATGACAATTGGGAGAAATGCCATGACAATGATTATACGAGTATTATTTATATAAGGCAATTATATGATGCTAAGTGATTACGCATAAATGGAACATGGAAACAAGATGCTGTGGCCTAATAAGTGAAAGGGATGTACCAAGTTGGTACACCGTAAATGAATTAGGCCTTCAGTAAGAAAATACTTAAATCTATCACATAAATAAACGGATGTACAGTATTTGTATGAATGAACACAATAGCTGATGCTACGCGGAATTACGGTCCTGGAACGGCACTCAGATTAGGACATCGGCCTACCGCGTTTTAACGAGAGTCAGTTTAACCAATTATAAAACACTGCGTTTATAGCCTACTCTTTTGCGGTTCACTGGGTAGGCTTTACGTTATTGTTTTTAAGCAAAGAGACAAGGCTTACCAGTAAGAGTGATACCTCCAGGTTGATGCGTTGCTTGGAGGGTGGCCTGTTGAACTAATAGGCTCGAGGTGTTGACCGTCCGATTGGTCTGTTGAGCGGGTGCCGGTCGACTGTTGTTGCCTCTTGAGATGCAGGATGTCCTGAAGGTGATCTTGCAGACGTAGGCCCGGGGTTCTTATGACTGCCCCTTGGAAGTTTGTTCCGTAAGTCAAAGTCTTCACGGTGAAGTGTTGATGGGCCTAATGGATTCTCGTTGACGGCCGTTTTTCGTAAAGTGGTGAAAGCTGGACAGATGTGAAGTGATTTGGGTTTGTAGCTTCGTCAAGTCACGTAACGTGTCCACCTTGAGGACGTTTTCTCGTAGTGTGTTGAGCCTTGCCGGTGCTCTCGAGAATGATTGTTAACCAATTGAGGTGTGGTGAAAAAGGCGTGAAAATGCCTACAGCGGGAAAGACTTCGCTTACTTCGAGTGATGCGTTCTTGGGTGAAAAGTGTTGAAGTGGGCCTTGAAGGGAGCCGGCTAAAGCTGACGCTGTAACGACGTGAAGGATGAACTTACGAGATGAACGCACGAACGGAGTGAGGTTTGGTAGAGAGCCTTACTTGATGATAGACTTCGTGTAGGCTCGACAGGAGCCTTGAAGAAACAGCGGGCCGCTCTCCGGCAAAGGCCGGAGAGCGGGTGGCGTGACGAGTGATGCTACTGACGACCAAGACCGGAAAATGGCAAGTGAGAAGTGAGAGCGTATCGGTGGGATCTCGCTTATATAGTTTGTGACGTGGACTTTCCCACCATATCTTGAGACGCCTTCCACGCGTCCTTTAGTTGATAAGGGCTTGCTTTCGCGGGCCTTTTGGGAAGAAACAGACGTTTTCATTGTTTCTGATTCCTTGACCACGTGTGTCTTCTGAGAATATTTGATGATGGCGTGGAAGAAAGAATTTGTCTGTCTACTTGCTAGTCTATTTCTTGTCGGTCCGCTACATATATATCCTTACGGAATAGCAACACAATGATGTCTGAAAATGTTTGTCACTGTTACAGAAGTCTCCAATGTACTATTTCTCATCACTAATTTGAATGAAAACCCGTATTTGTGGGTTTTATTACTTTCATAAGTTTTAGGTTGGTAATTATGTTGCTGACCACATGACCTGAACTTTTGGTCAAAAATACTTTTCAAGTGTATTTTGGTGTGCTCTGTTCAAATATGACCTTCATTTCTTGTGCAAATGAACAGAAATACGTGTTTGGGCCATGCAATGACAACTGTATTTCGATTCATTTGCACAAGAAATGAAGGTCATATTCGAACAAAGCACACCAAAATACACTTTAAAAATGTATTTTTGACTACATTTTATACAATAAAGGGTGCTCCTATAGCGTGATTCCTACCTCGATTCGGAGGTCTACCTTTTAATTATAGCTGCTTACCTTGTTTACTAATTGCTTGTTTACATTCCAATGTCCATCGCCCTTGACGATTGGTTAGGTTTAGTCATGATATTTTCGTTAGTTTTAACGAAAATATCGTGACTAAACCTAACCAATCGTAGGTAGACCACATACTATAGTAGCACCGAAATTATTTTTTAAATAAATAAAATTGAATAAAGAGCATTTTATATTTATTATATTTTCATTTATACCTTGGATAGGAATCACACTCTACAGTACTGTAGTTTCGAACCAAAACGGGTAGGAATCACCCTATAGTATCGAAGTCACCGGTAGGAATCACGCTATAGTAGCACCCAATAAAGCATAACCTAACATAACTTACCTAACATAACCTAACCTATTTATTAAATAAAATAAGTGTTTACATACCGATGTTACTGCGGAGGTGGATACAAAAGTGCAGCCTGCTTTAAAAAAATCATGAAGGCGATCTGGAAGGTTATGTTCGCTAATGAACATATCTGGCAAAATATTAGGAAAAATCATAATTTCTGTTTCCGGCCCGAAGCACCCACGCTTTATCGTCTTTCCAGAGCAGTTCGATATTTTGAATGTGAGCCCCCAGACTCTGGGTCCACAAAGTGGTCAGAATGTGGCTAACCGTTAAATGGGCGTAGCCTAGAAAGTTACAGTTAAGAAAGGGTAAATTTATAGTTTCAACCACAACTCGTTTTGAAAAATAAAAATTAGGTTTTCCGTTGGTTTCTGATGTGATTCATCCGAAAATTACACTCATTTCCGTCGCAAATAACTCGTTTTTGTGATTCCCCCCCCCCACAATATGGGGGAATGAGTGAGAAATCGGGGTTTTTGGGTGGGTGGGGTGGGGTGGGTCAAAAACGAGTGATTTGCGACGGAAATGAATGTCATTTTCAGATGAATCACATCAGAAACCAACGGAAAACCTAGGAACCGAACCTGGTAAACTTGCAGTTTCGGCCCCAATTCGTTTTGAACATGAAACTTATGTTTTTTGATGCGATTCATTCGAATTTGGCATCCGTTTCCGTCGCAAATCACTCGTTTTTTAGATCCCCCCCCCCCCAACATCAAAAGCCAAAAAAAGAGTGATTTGCGGTGGAAATGGATGTCAAATTCGAGTGAATCACCTCAAAAAACATAGGAAAAACATAAGTTTCATAACCCAACTCAATCCAATCCACTGGATTGAGTTGGGTTGGGTTATGACGGAGTGATAAGATAAACGATTCCTTCAGAATCCGGCCGTAAATTAGTTTAAAAAATAAATCGTTAAACTAACGAAAATATCACGACTCAACCTAACCAATCGTCAAGGGCGTACAATTAACCTAATCGAGCATTCAATTAACCTAACGAGTCAATGTTATTCTTAAAAAATTTATGAATCACTTCAAACGGAGTAAGAGCACAACCTTCACACACTGTACCCAGGACTAGACTGAGACAATATGGCGAACCAAAAATTATTATATTTATCATCTCCGTTATTATCCATTTGTGACGGAAGTGGTATTAGAAAAAGTTGTCCGAAATGAGGAGATACAGCTAAACAACACATCAAATATGCAGTAATCAAGTTGTGGTTGAAGCTATAATAATACCTAAGTTACAGCTATTTAAAGTTTACCCGATATTTTCGTTAAAACTAAGGAAAATATCATGACTTAACCTAACCAATCGTCAAGGGCGTACAGTTGACCTAACCTGGCATTCAATTGACATAACCGGGCATTCAGTTGACCTAACCGGGCATTTATCTGACCTAACCGGGAATTCAGTTGCCCTAACCTGACATTCAATTAACCGGGGGCAACTCTAACAAGTAGATAGATCACAACACTGCATTATCAAATGCTCACACGACAACAATAATATTCAAACTAAACTAGGTCTAAGCAGGCAACAAATAAACAGGTAAAATTGTTGTTTAGCACCCGACTAGTGACCCGCACTTCTGTTTTTTGTTTCTAGTGTAGTTTTAGCTCCTCTTTCCAAATGTGTGTGTAATCTCACAACCTTCACACGACATGATTCACAATACACTGGACTTTCACACGACATGATTCACAATACACTGGACCTTCACACGACATGATTCACAATACACTGGAACTAAAAACTACCCACGCAACGCTGCCAAACGCAAAATGGTACTGAAATATTTAAGTAGCTGTAACTTTCTTAATATTCATTTGCGACAAATTTGCCATAGAAGAAAAGTGTCTTAGAATTGTCGAAACTACCTATTATAAAGACAAAATTCCTAAGATTTCGTGGTTGTACGGAACTGCAATAATACCTAAAAAAAAAAATATATATATATATTATTATTCATATTATTTTCGACAATAGTTTGCACAAAAAATAACTAACAGATTTGGAAAGAGCGGGTAATATTAACTCAGAAAAATGTATTTTTGACCAAAAGTTCAGGTCATGTGACCAGAAACATATTACCCTTTAGGTTTTCATTTATACTTATAAAGCTGTAAGGGTATTTGTACTGAAAATTTTAAGAATTCTCTGACTTTTGTACTGAAAATTTTAAGAATTCTCTGACTTTTGTACTGAAAATTTAAAGAATTCCCTGACCTTTGTAGTGAAATTTTAAGAATTCCCTGAATTTTTCAGGTTTTACAAGGAATAAAGGCATTATTAGTACACGAGTTTATTGAACTTTGTCAATGACAGCTATGACTGACCAATGTTATTAATTTTACTTGGGAGGTGAAATATATTCGGATTACATAAAGTAAATATAATTTCACCGTCAACTTTATTCAAGGACAGTCCCCCAGGAACAGAATGAGCACCCCATTTTATTCTAATGCATTTTATATGCCCATTTTGTTGCTACGGGAAATGTGACAAATGTGGTTTGTTCACGTTTTTCTAAAAAAAAAGATAAATTCTAATTGCATTTATGTCTATTTCCACAAGATCGAAGACATTCTAAACTAACTCGACCCGTAACCAAACCTAACATAACCAAACCAAACTGAGTCGATACTATGCAAGTATATTCAATTCGGACTATACTCACGTTGACGTTAGTAACCGTTCGAGATACCAAAAAAATGGCAGAACACCGAGACCAGAGTAATACGGTCTATTTCACTAACTCCTGAACTATCATTAATCAGCACCATCGAGATTCGACCTCTTGACCTCACTGTCTTCACTTATCTTATAGGAAAAATGTGTTACCCAGTGAGTGACGGGCGATAGTGCATGGTGCTGTGTCGCAAGATATTTTCTAAGAGTCAACCTCATTCCGTTTACCACTTTATTCCCATTTGCTAATCTGGTTCTATATCTAATTTGTGGTCCTACCAGAATGAATACCTAAATGATATGAATAATCTGTATAAGGAGCGGCAAAATACGGTCCGCGGGCCGGATACGGCCCTTCATATAGACTAAATTGAGGGAAATTTTGAGCTTATGTCAAGGTTTTCTGATCGACATTTTTTTGTCTTAAGATTTAACAAATCAAAATATCGAACAACGATGGCTGGTGAACAGTTTGGTTCGGTGCTCCGCATTGCAACAACGGAAATGGAGCCAGATATGTATCCACATATTACTTAAGGTTTAGGAGCCCTTTCACTCGTGCCACAATGATGATAACTTAAATCTTGTGTGATCGTCATGCAATTGATCTTCACTGATCTTCATCTTATAAATTCAAATTTAGTTATCAACAAATTGTCTAAAATTTAATAAATAATTTTTTTTTTTATTTATATTTATATTTTTATTTGTTTTGGTCATTTTTTTTATATACATTCTTTACCATTAACTGGAAATATTTTAAACCCCATTAATATATATATATATATATATATATATATATATATATATATATATATATATATATAAGGCATATGACAGAGACGATAATAAGTAAATCAAACAGCTATGTGGAACTCCTAGCAGTGAAAATAGAAAAACTAAACTTGATAGTAATAGTCATCTATAGACCTCCAAGCACCCCAACCGAAAAATTCTCGGAGGCCATTGATGACATTAGAAAGCTAATAAAGGCCATAAACCCTCCATCCCCAATATAATGATCTGCGGAGACTTTAACTTCCCATTTATAAAATACAAAAAGGTGAATAGGAATATATATTCACCAGGACAAGGGGGGCACAAGAGAAGATCAGGAACAAGCAAAAATGTTGATGGCTCTCACAAACGAGTTTATGCTGACACAGGAGATAACAGAAAATACCAGAAAAAATAACTGCCTGGATCTGGTATTCACGAATAACACGAACTTGATTGCTGATATAAAAATAACCCCAACCATTATCTCAGACCACAACTTAATCGAGATATCAACAAATATGACGGCAGCATTAGAAGACAATACACATATTGTGGAAAGAAGTAAATTCGGGGCCTTTAACTTAAACTCGAAGACTATAAATTGGGAAGAAATCAGATCGCACATGGCCCAAATAGAATGGAGAACAATTTTCGAGAATAAAACAACTGAAGAAATGCTAACAACCTTGGAGGAAAAAACGCTGAGAATTTTAGAAAAATATGCTCCGAAATCACAGCCAAAAGGAAAGAGGAGCTGGCTAGAAAGGCAAAAGAGAAGACTATTCCACAA
Source organism: Bathynomus jamesi (assembly GCA_023014485.1). Taxonomy (NCBI): domain Eukaryota; kingdom Metazoa; phylum Arthropoda; class Malacostraca; order Isopoda; family Cirolanidae; genus Bathynomus; species Bathynomus jamesi. The sequence continues at coordinate 283,663 of JAJOZX010004870.1, read as the reverse complement.
AAGAAAGAGAGTGGAGGCGAAGTTAGGAAACTGCGGAGATAATGACAGGAAAACAATAACAGAAAAACTGGAGGGTATCGATAGGGAAATACAAGCCCTGAGTAAGGACCATACAGAGAGGGAAGAGGAAAAGGCGGTAGAAGCAATAAAGGAAAATCCAAAATACTTCTATAGCTATGCAAAAAGGAAAACAAAAACGCGCGCCGCTATTGGGCCCTTAAGGACGGGAAATAATGAACTAACCGACGATCCAAAAGAAATATCTGATACATTGAGAGCTCAATATGAATCAGTTTTCAGTACCCCAAAAAGTGACAAAGCGATACCTGACATAAATGCATTCTTTGAAGACGAATTGCAAGGAGAGTATATAACAGACTTTGAGCTTACACCAGAAGATGTAGCGAGAGCTATAGGACAAATGAAACTACATTCAGCTGCAGGTCCGGACAATTGGAACGCATTATTGATTAAAAACTGTAAAAATGAAATAGCTACACCTTTATACTGGATATGGAGAAGATCCCTAGACACTGGGGAAATACCGAGCATCTTGAAAAGAGCAAACATTGTCCCTATATATAAAGGAGGGGACAGATCTCAAGCAAAGAACTATAGACCAGTGTCATTGACGTCCCACCTCACCAAAGTATTTTAAAGAATAGTTAGAGAGAAAATTTATGATTTCCTGGAGACACGGGAAAGATTCAACGAAAATCAGCATGGATTCCGGTCAGGTAGATCATGCCTATCACAACTAATAGAGCACTACAACAATATCCTAGATGCATTGGAAGGCAATGACAACTACGATGTTATATACACAGATTTTGCTAAAGCTTTCGATAAATGTGACCATGGTATAATAGCACATAAAATTAAAGACATGGGAATAACAGGCAAAGTGGGAAAATGGATCTACAACTTCCTTAGTGATCGTCTGCAGGTCGTCAAAATTCAAGGTATATCGTCATCAGAATCGGAAGTACGCAGCTCAGTACCACAAGGGACAGTACTGGCCCCACTCCTGTTCATTATCATGCTAACAGACATAGACAGCGGAGTAAACAGCAATAGTATAGTAACATCCTTTGCAGACGATACAAAGATCAGCAGAAAAATCAGCGATGTACATGACGTGGAGGCCTTGCAGAGAGACACGAACAAAATATACAAATGGTCAGAAGACAATAACATGTCATTCAACGCCGAGAAATTTCAGCTCTTGAGATATGGTAGAAAAGAAGAACTTAAACAGACTGCATATTATGCTCCAGATAGACAGGAAATTCAGAGAAGCACGAAAGCGACTGATCTCGGGATAATAATGACAGATGATGCGAAATTCGAAACACAAAATCAGATAGCGATAAATAGAGCAAAAAGAGTCGCCGGACAGGTTCTAAGAACGTTCAAGAGAAGGGACAGGACAGTAATGATTCCCCTGCTAAAAACACTGATTATACCAAAACTTGAATACTGCTCAGTTTTGACGTCCCCATATAAAAAGGAAGAAACTAATAAACTAGAAGAAACGCAAAGGCATTTCACAGCCAAGATTGATGGCTGCAAAGAACTCAACTACTGGGAAAGACTACGTAAACTAAATCTGTACTCACTGGAAAGAAGAAGAGAGGTACATCATAATCTACATATGGAAAATGATCGAAAAACTGGTACCAAACCTAAAACTAAACCCAATTATCATTCAAACAACACTGGAAAATAGGAAAGGCAGAATGTGTAGTGTTCCCAAATTAAAGGCACGACAAGGGACCTCCTCAACCCTGAAGGAAAATAGCTTGGTTGTCAGGGGGCCAAGACTTTTCAACCAGCTTCCTAAGGACCTCAGAAACGTAACGGGGGTCAAAGTTGAAGTCTTCAAGAAAAGACTGGATGCCTGGCTGAGGACAGTACCAGATGAGCCGGGCGTGCCTGGCTATGTACGGTGGAGAGCGCAAGAAAGCAACTCACTCCTCCACCAGGCCAGACCTAGAGGCGGGGCCACCAGCTTGACCTCCGTGTGAAGAGAGACCAACGCACGAAACAACATAAGGTTCATAAGGTAAGGTGTATATATATATATATACTGTATATAACCCCTGTTAAGTCTGTAATAACCTAACCTATATTAACCCAATTAAGTTAAATGAGAACATTCTTTATATTACCCTTTACACCAGTGGTACTCATTGGGCGGCTCGCGAGCCAAATATATATAGCGCATTTGGCTCGCGAGCCGCTCAATGAAAACCACTGCTTTACACTCTACATTTCTACACTTCCAGTTAAACCTTTTACACTTCTCCATTTTCATAAATTTCGTATGATTAATGGATATATCCATTTTTTAGTATATTCCGATATACAATTCATGGTTTTTTACATTAATTTATTATTATAATCGTAGGTTGGATAAAATATTCATAAAATTAACCTGAAAAGGACGAGGTAGGTCAGGTCATGTGAATGTTTTTTCATGCCAATGACTAGTTTATTCTAAGCTTTTGAAAGCTTTTAAGTTTCTAAGCTTCTAAGCTGCGAAAAAAGCTGAAAGTGGTTAAAAAAATAGATTGAAATTGATTTTGTTGGACACCATAAATTGAATTACTTTTAACCTTGTACCAGTTCCGTGCGTTGGTCTTTCTTGACACGGAAGTTAAGTTGGTGGCCCTACCTCTAAGTTTGGCCTGGTGGAGGAGCGAGTTGCTCTCTCGCGATCTACACCAAACATAGCCAAACGCACTCGCCTCATCTGGTACCATCCTGAGCGAGGGCTCTAGTCTTCCTTAAAGAATTCTACGTTGACACCAATAATGTTCCTAATCATCTTCGGAACCTGGTTGAAAGTCTTGGTTCCCTGACAACCAAGCTATTTTCTTTTAGAGATGAGGGTATCCCTAGTTTGCCCTTTAGTTTGGGAACACTACACATTCTACCTTTCCTATTTCCCAGTTTTGCTTGAATGGTTACTGGGTTCAGCTCGAGGTTAGGTACCAATTTTTTCCACGCGTAAATTATGGTTTATCTCTCTTCTTCTTCTTCTTCTTCTTCTTTCCAATGAATATAGATTTAATTTACGAAGTCTTTCCAAGTAGTTGAGTTGTTCGCAGCCATCATCAATCTTGGCTGCAAAATTTCATTGAATTTGTTCTTGTTTATATTGGGACGTCAAAACTAAGCAATATTCAAGTTTTGGTATGATCAGTCAGGCTTAGCAGCCGTAATGTGTCTGCTATGTTGAAAAAATTTGAGTCGCGATTTGTATACATAAGTTTTTTTCGTTTTTCATATATACAGGGTGTCCCATAAGTCCGATCTCATAGTAAAATTGATTTTAAATAAAATTTACGAAAGTAATACATTAGAACTAAAATAAATGCTCAAATTGATGTCTTGTTTTGGGACCTTTTTTTTTAGTTGCAGGTAGAATAACACGCAATAGCTAATATGGAAGCGAGGTACACTCGTGAGGAAAAGGTGGAGCCCTTGTATAACAAAACAAGACATCAATTTGAACATTTGTTTTAGTTCTAATGTATTACTTTGGTAAATTTAATTTAAAATAAATTTTCCTATGAGACCAGAGTTATGGAACACCCTGTATATATTATATATATATATATATATATATATATATATATATATATACAGAAGGACCAACACAACAGCAAACATTTTCGTTTATTTTTTGTACTTGAGACGTTTCGACAAATCTTTTGTCATCATCAGTGAATTATAAATCTTAAAACCTTAAAACAAAATAAGAACAAATAATTAAAATTAAATCAATACAAAAGAAAATTAAAATCATTAAAATTAAATTAAATTAAAATTACCTCAACTGGTAAAATACACAATGATTACGTCAACCTCCATATTCGGCAGATACTGAGAGAAAACTATATGGTCAGTTAATTGGAAGGTATGATAAATCTATGAAAGTAGGTTGGTTGGTTAGTTAGAAGAGCTGTAATTTGTAAGATGAACTATTGTTGTTAATGGAGGGTTTGTTTCTATAGATGTACAAAGATTCTAAAATTCGGAATTCTGTAAGGTTATTGGATCTTGTTAGAATTTCGAACTGAGTTTTGTGAAGGGGATGGTTGTTTTCATTACTATGGTCTCTAATTGCGGATTGTGGTGGGCTACTGAGGGGACTGTTGGTACGGAGTGATAAGCCCAAATGTTGAGAAAGGCGTACTTCCAGTTGGAGTTGAGTACTGCCGATATACGCAGCCTTACAGCTGTCGCACGTGTATTTATAAACAACATTAGGGCATACAGTTTTCGGGAATTTGTCTTTGAACTTTAAAAAATTTGATAATTTAAATGGGTTGACGAGGGCGAATCTAAAATTTATTTGGGGATAACTAGACTGAAGTAGTGTGGATACTTCATTTCGAATACGTAATGAAAATAACCATAAAAAGGTGATTTAATATATCTGGTTTCTTTTTGTACTGTGGTTATGGGGAGTTTAGTATTAAAAGTGTTATTTAAAAATTTCTTTAATTGGTTGTTAGAAAGATTAGAAGTAGCCTACCACTCAGTAGCTCACCACAATCCGCAATTAGAAACCATAGTAATGAAAACAACTATCCCCTTCACAAAACTCAGTTCGAAATTCTAACAAGATCCAATAACCTTACAGAACTCCAAATTTTAGAATCTTTGTGCATCTATAGAAACAAACCCTCCATTAACAACAATAGTTCATCTTACAAATGACAGCTCTTCTAACCAACCAACCTACTTTTATACCTTCCAATGTAACTGATCATACAGTTTTCTCTCAGTATCTGCCGAATATGGAAGTTGACGTAATCATTGTGTATTTACCAGTTGAGGTAATTTTAATTTAATTGTAATGATTTTAATTTTCTTTTGTATTGATTTAATTTTAATTATTTATTTTTATTTTTGTTTTAAGGTTTTAAGATTTATAATTCACTGATGATGACAAAAAATTTGTCGAAACGTTTGAAGTACAAAAAATAAACGAAAATGTTTGCTGTTGTGTTGGTCCTTCTTTTCATCTGTAAGCTCCGTTTCCCTGAGGAGAAGTCAATAGCGTTTATATATATACAGTAAATATATATATATATATATATATATATATATATATATATATATATAATATATGTGTGTGTGTCATAATTAATAACAATAAAATAATAATCATTTCCAGTGACGAGCAATTAGATACTTTGAAGTGACATTTGCAATTATTACAAGAAAATGTTCAAATTAAAGAGTAATTTTATGCAGGACAATTTACAGTTAACGACCTGTTGACTGTTGGTCCTGTAAATTGGTGACCTTGGAGTGACTAGTTTGTAGGGCTTCAGTCAACAGGTCATATATATATATATATATATATATATATTGAAAACGACCAGAAAAGAGATTAAGAAGATAAGTTAACAAAGAAGGGAGATAGAGAGAGAGAGGTAGAGAGAAAGATGGGTACGTGTGTGCTGGGTATTGGGGGGTGTTAGGCTCCTCCCCTGCCTAGAAAAACTGAGCAAACGCAATATACTGTATAGGCTAAAAATGAGCACCATACTCATGGCACACATTGGGGAATGTTTGCTAAAACGAAAATAGGAATTTCAAATCAGTGTGACGATAATTCCGATCCTATATTGTTCAAAGTGTGACGATAATTCCGATCCTATATTGTTCAAAGTGTGACGATAATTCCGATCCTATATTGTTCGAAGTGTGACGATAATTCAGATCCTATATTGTTCAAAGTGTGACGATAATTCAGATCCTATATTGTTCAAAGTACAGCGCAGAGAAATTACAAGTACAATTTTCAATACGAAGTACGCAGGACTTCAAGTGTTACATCAAAATAACTGGCAGATGAGAGGCAATGAGAGTTACCTTTCATGGCAATAATTACTTACAATGTACACAATTGAATTAAACCTACGTTGTAGCCTCACTTTTATATACAGTAATTTAGATTAATTATTTAAATAATAATGGAATAGTATACTTTGTCAATAAGAGGGAGAGAAGGGTGAAGAGGGAGAGAAGGGTGAAGAGGGAGAGAAGGGTGAAGAGGGAGAGAGAAGCCAATATCTATCCAAGTTTTTCTCTTTTAAATGAATAGAAAAGTTAATACAAATAATTGGGTCTTTTTCAACTTTTTTCGTAAGAGCAAAAGTTGTATGATGAAGGAGAAGATGTAGAACTTTACGCGGGATTCGAACCATTTATTGATACATCATCTAAATGGAGAGAAGAACGGTCACCCATCCGATTACTAAACAGGCCCAACGTCGCTTAACCTCGCTGATCTAATGGGAAATTGTGTCGCGACATGGCCACGACGTATTCTCGTAAGGAAAAGATGAACGATGATACTACGGGGAAGAGATGAGGTTAGGGTTGCCAGATTTTTCAAATGTCGATGCGGGACAAAATTTCTTCTGAGGTTTTCTTAAAGACCAAATTTTTTTTCAAATTGAAACTGGATTTCTTGAACGGTTGCAACAAACAAAATTAGAAAAATTAAAATAATGTTTAACAATTAAACATCGTAAATAATATTGAAATTATTATACATAATATTGAAATATCGTAAATATTATTGAAATTATCAGAGCATATTAAATATTATACAGGGTGTCCCGTAAGTCTGGACCCATAGGGAAAAATAATAAAATTACAAAATAATCCAAAAATTTATTACATAATCTGTTCAAAGTGTCCGCCGTTGTGTCGCACACATAGTTGAAGACGTAATCTCCACTGCGACAGCACTTTCTGAATCACAGTCGCAGAAATTTCTTGACACGCCTCCATAATGCGTGCTTTAAGGTGGAAAATGTTCTGAAGTTTGACCTCGTACACTTTGGCTTTCAAGTGGCCCCACAAATAAAACTCCAGCGGAGTAAGATCATAATAAAAAAATAATAAAAATAATAATAAAAATAATAAAAAAATATATTATAAATAAATTTTTGGACTATTTTGTAATTTTATTATTTTTCCCTATGGGTCCAGACTTACGGGACACCCTGTAGTATACATCTCTCTACTAATTATATTATGACATACGTCAATATTTTTCTGAACTTTTGATCTTCTTCAAAATGTTAGCTCCATCTTCTGACTTCAAGTGTAACTGAAAATTCTTTGCAAGTCAGAAAAATTTTCTTTAATCATGAGTTCTGATTCTAAGTTTTCGATGAGCAACCGATCTCTCTCTTTCCTCCAGTTGGTTGTCATCAAGCTGAAAATTCTTTCAGACACAGCGTTGGAATGAGTAAGGGAAAATATATGATTCAAATTTGCTAAAAAAATATTTTTTGCGGAACATTTTGAATACAAAGCGGGACGCGGGATTTTTGGATCAAATGCAACCCTAGATGAGGTAAAGGTCTGAACGTCGCGGGAGGAAACGAGCCTCGGCGGTCGTAAAGAGGAGGTTAAGAAACGCTTCGTGAAACAAATCCAGTCCAGCAATACTGATTAAGATGATTGCTGTGCGCAGTTTCATGAAATGAAGTGGACATCTGAAGGGGAAATCAGCGTTGCGTATTCATAATACACCGGAAAGCATCATTTAAACAGAGCTGGGCACTTCCGCAAACCGCAAATTCCGCAATTGCGGAAGTATGTTTTTCGTTTGCGGATTTGCGTTTGCGGCAAAGTCATCGCAAATTAGTGAATTTGCGTTTGCGGATTTGCGTTTGCGGAAGTGATTTCGAGTTTGCGGATTTGCGATCGCAAATCCGCAAACTCAAAATCCCTTCGCAAACGCAAATCCGCAAACGCAAATTCACTAATTTGCGATGACTTTGCAAACGCAAATCCGCAAACGCAAATTCACTAATTTGCGATGACTTTGCAAACGCAAATCCGCAAACGAAAAACATACTTCCGCAATTGCGGAATTTGCGGTTTGCGGAAGTGTTTGCGGAAGTGCCCAGCTCTGAATTTATTCATTTAGATCGGGTGGGGCCGCATGGAGGTGTAAAGAAACAAGGTCAGTGAGGTGACAACCCCTCCAGTAAAGAAATTGTGAATGCACGAAAGCGGTATACAGTAGTTAATTAACCTGACGAGGAACTGGCCAAAATCGCCGTACTGTATATGTACAGAGGGTAAATAGACACCTTTTGGTTTTGCCATAGTTTTTTTAGTTGATAATAAAAATGAATAAATAATAATAAATTTACTGAATCAATATATTTAGAATCGTGCTGCTTTCCCCTTCAAATTATGTAAAGGTGACACATTTTTTGGCCTTCCATTGATAAGCTTTATCATTTGTTTTAGAGGACAATATCGTGGTGTCTATTTACTTTTGGCAACCGTTTATATATTGACAGTCGAATATGACTTTACGAAAAGCAGAATCGTGAGAAGGAAGGAGATAGAGCTTGGAAGTAAAATAAATCTTAAAGTCGTAACCACAGCGTGAAAAGTCATGATGGGGGTTGGGGGGTGGGGGGTGGAGAAGTGTGAAATAAGTAAATCCTCCAGCGGAGGGCGGTGAAAGTTTGACCCTGTGCTGGAAAAGTGATTCGTCACCAGTGGGTGGAACGGTGCATTGATTTATTTTAATCCAATGAGAGCTTAAATTCCTAATCCATTTTTAATCATTAATCTACGGATTTGGGCACTGCTGGATGGATTTAAAGGTCAAAATGAGCATCATAATACAATTTAATGATTCAATATACAAATATTGGTACATTATTTTATATAGAATTTTATATATATATATATATATATATATATATATATATATATATACAGGGTGTCCTATAAGTCCGGTTTCATAGGAAAATTTATTTTAAATTAAATTCCCAAAAGTAATACATTAGAACTAAAACAAATAGTCAAATTGATGTCTTGTTTTGGGACCTTTTTTTTTTTGGTTGCAGGTAGAATAATACACAATGGTTAATATGGAAGTGAGTTACATTCCTCAGGAAAAGGCTGAGCCTTTGTATAACAAAACAAGACATCAATTTGACAATTTGTTTTGGTTCTAATGTATTACTTTTGTAAATTTAATTTAAAATAAATTTTTCTATCAGACCTGACTTATGGGGCACCATATATATATATATATATATATTATATATATATATAATATATATATATATATATATATATATTATACCGTCTGCCAAAAAAAAGGGTTCACTCTAAAAACATCGATGGAATCAACATTTTTCAAACAATCAATATGAAACTTAAACACTATGCCATTTTCAGAGGAAGATAAGATTATAATTAAGCATTATAGACTAGAAAAGGGATGTGGACGAACGAAACTACTACTCCGAATTCCCCAACAAAGGATGTACTCTTGGTGGTTTGGGAAAGCTTCTAAAGAAAATTGACGAGACTGAGGATATCAAAAGAAGAGAGGGAAGTGGGTGACCAAACACTGTTCGCATACGAGACAATATTGACGACGTCGAAGAACGTATATTAAGTCAGGAAAATCAGCCAGGAACCCATATGACACCAGCTCGCATATCAAAAGAATTACAATTCTCAGAAACTAATGCGAGACGCATAATTAAACAAGATCTTCAACTCAAACCTTTCAAAAGAGTGCACGGGCAAAAGACTACAGAAACTGATGAGCAGAAACCAGTTCAAAGATCAAAACAAATCTTCTGGCGAGTAACGTGTGTTAAACTTTCAAAGGCTCTTTTCACTGATGAAGAGAGAGTCATTGTGGAGCCACCTGGGAACAGTCAAAATGACAGAGTTTACTCGCACGTCCAATGTAAGAATGAAATAGCTGATAGCAGACATTTTGCAACCAGAAGTCATTTCTCAGCTAGTGTCATGGTGTCAGTTGGCATATCAAAGTTAGGAAAAACATCCATTCATTTTACTGAGCCTGGTGTAAAAGTCAATGCCGAGTACTATCGAAATACTCTGCTGCGAAACATGCTTCCCGAAATGCAAAATCTGGCCAACGGTGGTTATTATCTTTTTCAGCAAGACGGAGCAACGTCCCATACAGCAATAGCAACTGTAAAATACTTAAAAAAATATGTCCCAGAATTACTTGAACCCTAAAATTGACCACTTAACAGTCCTGACTTGAACCATGTTGACTATGGACTCGGGGAAAATTTGGCACAGAGTTTAATAATCTGAAAATTGGTGTACATATATACTGTTTACATAGTTTTGCTCTATATGAGTTTCATTATGATTGGTTAATAAATGTTGATTTCATGGATGTTTTTAGAGTGACCCCCCCACTTTTTTTTTGGCAGACGGTGTATAAGGAAGAACAAGAAAACCCAATATATCACATTTTCATTTGGAAAATGTGCAAGATCCAAACAGACGTTTCGGAAACTCATTTCCATCTTTAGTGCTAAAAAAAATTGAATTTTTCAACGTTAAAAATGTTATAATTTGTTTTAAAAAAAGTAAAAGTTAAAAATTTAAAAATAGGCCGATTAAAGCGGAATAAGGTAATAAAAGTTAGTTAAAATGTAATCTTTATATGCATCAATATAAATATTGATTTTTAAAAAAGTGAAATAGAAAAGGCGTAAAAAGAATTAATATAAAAAGTTAAAAAGTTAAAAAAAACATTATGACATCATCGCGAGATGAAATGGTGAAACGGAATCCTTCAGAAAGGGTTTCCTTTTTTCGAATATTCCATGTTTGGGAAACACGCCCACAACCATCAATATTCTAAATATTTTACTCTTTTTTTTTTTTTCTCTCTCTTTTTAATAGGCCTAATTTTAACATTGTAAAATTATATATATATACACAACCTTGGTTTTGCTTCCACCCGAAGTGTTCATTCTGACGAAGGTCAAGCTTGTCACTCCACGTTAGACGTACAGTTTAACGTGGAATCCGAACCACGCCCCACCAGCAGCCCAGCGTCTTAACCACTAGGCTACCGAGGGTACCCATTTCTCTACAACCAATTTTTTCTTTTATTGTGTGGAAGGATGAACACTGAACAGCTGGGTTTAGATGCGCGCCGCCTGCCGTCACCGGGTCTCGATCTCGGGGCCGATGGATTCATCGTCAGCGACGCTAATCACTACACCACCGAGACAGTATATATATATATATATATATATATATATATATATATATATATATATACATACACAATATATTATATATACAATTTTGTGTATATTGGTATCGTAGCAATATAAAATCATTATATCGCAATTGAGAATCTCGCCTTAAGGCTCATTTGAAGCCAGTCCCGTCACTTGTCAACATTAACTAGCTCGTCCGTCAGTTTTGATCTGAGAGTTCCGTTTAATCAGATTTAGTGAATTATTGGGTTAGTAAATATGTCTTCTTTAGCAAAATAATTATATATATATATTATATATATATATGAAAATTATTTCACGAAAGTAACACGTAAAAAATATTTATGATGAATAAAACCACGAAGGAAAGGAAACACAAAATGGGCTCAAGCGCTTTCGTCTAATGACATCCTCAGGATGTCATTAAACATTTTGTGTTTCCTTTCCTTCGTGGTTTTATTCATCATATATATATATATATATAATATACACCTTTCAAATCTTTTGTGATGATTCCTCATTTCACGAAATGTGTGTGTGTGTGTGTTGGTGTATTGGCTATCTTACAAAATCGCGACAACCTTTAGGAAGCACACCAACATCATCGTGTCACGAACGTGCGTGTAGCTACAGTAGCAGGGTCGCCATTGTTTCAGATATTTTCTTTTTTAAAAGTCATTAAATCTCATGAAAAAAAGGATATAATTGAAAATGTGAAAGTGTCGCGGTTTTGTAAGATGCAAAAACGTTTGTGTGTTATATCTTAATTGCTGTTCAATCTTCACTGTATCAACCCTAATATTATGTCAGTATTTTGAGGGGTTAGCAATCTTCCCGTAACTCGGATATAACTGTAATAATTGTGATTTTCTAATGTCTCAATAATTTTAACTTGGGGAGGGGGGGGGAAAGTAGGCAAAATATTGGGTCAATCCCAGAATAGGCACCTGATGTACCTCAATCCCAGATGAAGCACCTGCGTTCAACCTCAATCCCAGAAAAGGCACCTTGCGAGGAATTAAATAAAAAAAAACCTGATGATTACAAAATTTATTGTTTATACAAAGTTTATTACAAATGTAATAAAGGCAAAGTTATAAAAGGTTTAAAGTGGTTTAATGAATAAAGAAAAATTTTAGATATTATAAATTCCTGCAATATGAGCCCGAATGTTTCTGAATCCATCTGAAGCAAATCTATCTTGCCACATAAATTGGTATAGATATAGGTTAGGTTAGGTTAGGTTAGAGTTGATTTTTTCAAATATTGATAAAAACAATGAAATTATATCTCTAAAAACTGTTTATATTTTTTTTCTCCTCAATCCCAGATTAAGCACCTGTGTTTTGCCTCAATCCCAGATTAAGCACCTAAAAATGATTTCAGGTGCCTATTCTGGGATTGATCCAAAATATTAGTTACTCATAGAATTAATCTTTTAATTGAATTAAAAATAGAAAATATATTTTAATTTTTTAAAGTTTATGTTAAATATTGAAAGAGAAAACTGAAACATAAATGGGGTAACCTTACTAAATTTTATAATTTCGTAAATTTGGCGTAAAAAAATAAATATAAATTTTAAATATATCTTATACGATGGTACACCTTTTTAATCAAAATAAAAGTCTTTTCCCCTTAAATTAGGGGATAAGGGGGCGTAGCCATGAAATTAAGGCCCTTATAAGAGCAATAAATAACGCTCAATCCAGTATTGGATTTATTCACTCCTCATTTCAGCGTAGCCTAGTTTCATTTTTAATTTCTAGAAAAGTTAGACTTCCCACAGTAAGCTGAAAACCGTAAAACTATGAATACAACTTAAAACCCACGCTTAAACCCACATTAAATGCCCCCTTTATATATTTACTAAGTGCATGCATGTTTAATCCACTAGTGACTAAGCAATATATTTATTTTAAAAGTCAATAAACTTGTTTCGTGTCTAATGACTGTAAGTGAAGTTCGTTCGTAAATGGAGCCTAATGATTGCTGTTCTGCCTTTAATTCTCCCTACACGGACTTTCGGTTTTCCTGACGTGGGGTCTCGTAGACGCGGGTGTGGGTCAGTTCCTCTCCCCCAAATTCTGCTGGAGGAACTCGCATTCTCATCTGACTTTTATTGGCATGTTTTAGGGGGTTCGTTGGCCTCCTAGAGTTGGGTTAGTAAGCGCCGAGGTTCTTCGGATCCCTCCGAAACTGCACCCAGAAGAATTGGAGGTTTTGTTCTTCGCAATGACAGATTTCCGCTCCTCCGAGATTGTTCTGTTTTCTACCTTCTTTCCATTTGGGCCACTCCGCGACACCGCTTTCCGTTAGATCATTGAGATTAAGCGACGTTGGGTCTGGTCAGTAGTTGGCTGGGGCGACCGTTCTCTACGTTCGGATGATGTAGTGACCCTTAGAATGGTTCGGATCATACATAAAACTGTAGGTCCAGTCCGTCGCATAACCTTCTTAACCATTACGAAATAGGCCAAATAACCCAAACAGTATTATTAACATCTCCACTTCCGGCTCTTCTCCTTCTGATCACCCCTTACTTCCCCCCCCAACTCCAACCCCATCACTACACACCCACCTCTTCTTTCGTCTTTGCCGACCTTGACCTCAACCTGATGTCAAGTAACTTTTAATTAAATACAAATAGACCTTGATTTTGGCTCTCTTCTTTTTCTATGGGAGGGGCGTTCTTGCGGGCATTCGCCCTTGGCCCCTCCTTCCCGTATAAAAACCTAACTTCTAATTTCTTCTAACTTCTAATTTCTTCTAAGTTCTAATTTCTTCTAACTTCTAATCCAAAGTCTCTCGCCATAAATAATGTCAATCACTTACGCAGTAAATCTGACAATCCCTTCATAAAACCCGCTGAATAATTATATAATTTATAAAATATAATTATATAATTTATATTATAATTTACATTATAATTATATAATTATATTAAGTAGTAATAAAATTATAACAACGTAATTTAGAGCATGGGTTCTCAACCCACTTCCATTACCCACCTGGAGCGGTACTGCTCACCCCATTACCCGTCCTAAACCTAAAGTAGCCTTTAAATGCAACCTAAATTTAGTATAAATGTGAATGTATATAATTAAAGGCCAATAAGGCCATACGGGCTTGTGATTTTAAAGCGAGATTCCTTTTTATTTTATTTATTTATTTTATTTTTGGTGGGTTTCCATTACCTCCCCTGGATATCCCAGGTTATCCCCCCGTTGAGAACCCCTGATTTAGAGAGTGAAATATCCCGTCACAGTTAAAATCCATCGTGAAAAGCGCGATTTAAAGTGAGCTACTTCGTAGCGTCCTCCGCGTCCAGATGATATAGCGACCCGTGGCTCGGATTCCACGTAAAGCTGCAGGTCCCCTACGACTTCAGCTATTGCGAAGGAGGTTAAGCAACCACATCAAACAAAACCTGCTTTTAAGGTTCACATTAAGTACTGATGTACTGGGAAGTCAGTTACCAACTGTTCCAATTTAAATATAATAAAACCCTATTAGTATTGATTAACCTAACACTATTCACCAATAACTATAAATAATATTTATTATTTATGGTTTTGAAAATTATTATTATTAAATAGGTTGGATAATGGGTAATATCAGTCAATTCAAAAAAACATGTCGTAATTTTCTGTTTCTTATTGATAAATATTGGTGAAAAACTAGTTTTTCACAACAGGATTTTTTTCAGTCGACTGTATGTATACTCGATTACTGAGGGGAAAAATATAATTTATTTTTAAGTTACCCTTCCTTTTAAAGTATTTTAAAATATTTTATCATCTCCATTAGATTCCATATCGTATCATAGAATTATATCCTTTAGTTTATTAGTAAATTACATTCACCATAAGGGGAGTATCCCGTTCCGTTTCTTTAAGTTACCCTTTGAAAACTAGATATATCTTCATGAATTATTTTCAATTTTCATATATATTATTATTAATTTATCGAAACATTTATTTGAACACGATATCAAATTTCTGGAAACCAATACTCGATACATGATTTGAATGATTGATAGAAACCAACCCATTTAAATCATTTTAGTTAGACCTTTAAATCAGTACATATTGTATATGCAGCTAGAAAATGGAATGTTTTTGTTAAGTTTAGACTTTCTCATATTGTCTTTTACGACGCTGGATTCAATGCATATAGTTTTGAAACAAATGTCCATTATTATTATGTATATACCTTGGTTAACCTTGGTTTTGTTTCCGCCCGAATTGTTTATTCTGACGAAGATCAAGCTTGTCATTCCACCTTAGACCTACAGTTTAACGTAGAATCCGAACCACGCTCCACCACGGCCGGTCAGAAATTACAAAGTCCTCGCCCGGACTCGATCTCACGACCTCCCGATCAGCAGCCCAGAGTCTTAATCACTAGGCTACCCAGGGTACTCATTTACCTACCAACCAATTTTTATTGTGTGGAATGGTGAACAGCTGGGTTTTGCTGCGCGCCGCCTGCCGTCACCGGGTCTCGATCCCGGGGCCGATGGATTCGTAGTCAGGGATGCTAAACGCTACACCACCGATCAACCGTTACAATGAGGAAACCGAAATATCGACTGATATGGCGACAACCTTAAAAAAAAACCTCACACCAGAGCAAAAAGCGCATTTCAGGTTTTTAACGTAAGTCAAAAACTATAAATTAGAAAGAAATCAGATCTCATTTGGCCCAAATATGATAGAATGGAAAAGTCTTAGAGGATAAAACAACCGAAAAAATGCTTATAACCTTGGAAGAAAAGGCGTTGTATATTTTGCA
Source organism: Bathynomus jamesi (assembly GCA_023014485.1). NCBI lineage: Eukaryota > Metazoa > Arthropoda > Malacostraca > Isopoda > Cirolanidae > Bathynomus > Bathynomus jamesi. The sequence continues at coordinate 267,788 of JAJOZX010004870.1, read as the reverse complement.
AAAATATGTTCCGAAAACACAACCAAAAGGAAAGAGGAATCATTTTGAGAGACAAAAAGCGAACAATATTCCGCAAAAGAAAGAGAGTAGTTGCAAATTTAATAAACTACACAGACAACAATGCCAGAAAAGAGATAGAAGAAAAGCTGGAGAGTACTGATGGGGAAATAAGAGTTCGAATTAAGGGTCATTCAGAAAAAAAGAGGAAGATGCGGTAGAAGTAATAAAGGAAAACCCAAAATATTTCTTAAAAACTGCAAGAATGAAATGGCTATACACCTGGACACTGGAGAAATACCCAGCATCCTGAAAAGAGCGAACATTATGTCTGTATACTGTATATAAGGGAGGGGATTGGTCTCAAGCAAAGAACTATAGACCGGCGGCACTGACATCCCATCACACCGAAATATATGAAAGAATAGTCAAGGAGAGAATATATGACTTCTTGGAAACAAAGGAAAGATTCAATGCGAACCAGTACGGATTCCGATCAGGAAGAACATGCCTGTCACAACTAATAGACCACTATAACAATATCATAGACACACTTGAGAGCAATGACAACTACGATGTGATACAAACGGGTTTTACTAAAACATTTGAAGTTTGATCACGGTATACCAACATAAAATGAAACATATGGGGATGCCAGGCAAAGTGGAAAACTGAATCTACAACTTCCTTGGAAAACGTCAACAAGTCGTCAAAATTCAAGGTACACCATCATCAGGATCGGAAGGACGCAGCTCAGTACCACAAGGAACAGTATTGGCTTCACTTCTTTTCATTATCATGCTAACAGACATAGACAAAGAAGTAACCACGCAAACAACACTTGAAAATAGGAAAGGTAGAATGTGCAGTGTTCCCAAACTAAAGGCCAGACAAGGGACGTCCTCAATTCCGAAAGAAAATATCTTGGTTGTCAGAGGGCCAATGGTATTTAACCAGCTACCCAAAGAAATAAGAAACACCATTGATGTCAAAGTAGAAGTCTTCAAAAGACTGGACACATGGCTCAGGATGGTTACGGATGAGCCGGGTGTGCCCGGTTATGCGAGATGGAGAGTTCATGACAGGAACTCTCTTCTACATCAGGCCAGGTCTAGAGGTGGGGGCCACCAGCCCGACGTCCGCGTGAAAAGAACAACGCACGAAACATTTACAAGATTTTATATATATATATATATATATTATATATATATATACAGGGTGGGCGGAAAGTAGCTCCCTATTTTGTATTGGAAAAAAATACGTATATTATTCATTTATTTCAAAAAATAATATGAAAAGGTAGGCATACATGGTAGGTTTTTCTCTAAAATTCAATGTGGGCTCCAACTCTTTCCACCAGCTTCTGGAGCCGCCCAGGAATGGCGTCCACTGACTTTAGCAGGAACTCCGGCGGGATGGAGGACATGACTTCCCGAATTCGGTCCTCCAGTTCTTCCAATGTCCTCGGTTTGGTGCGGTAGACTTCTTCCTTTACCCACCCCCAAAGAAAGAAGTCGCACGGTTACCGCTGAAAACGGCAGAATCGGTTCAGTGTAACGGTTGTGGTGTGGTATGACCTCAGATCATGTTGTGGGCCCGTTCCTTCTGCGCAACACCATGAATGCTGAGCGGTACCTTGCTATGTTGCGAAACGAGGTCTGGCCGGTTGTCAGCACATGGGAGAACATCGACGATCTGATATTTATGCAAGATGGCGCCCCTCCGCACTTCGCTCTTGTTGTCCGTGAGTGGCTGGATGCCCACTTCCCTGGGCGTTGGATGGGTCGTCGTGGTCCACATCAATGGCCAGCCAGGAGCCCCGACTTGACACCGTGCGACTTCTTTCTTTGGGGGTGGGTAAAGGAAGAAGTCTACCGCACCAAACCGAGGACATTGGAAGAACTGGAGGACCGAATTCGGGAAGTCATGTCCTCCATCCCGCCGGAGTTCCTGCTAAAGTCAGTGGACGCCATTCCTGGGAGGCTCCAGAAGCTGGTGGAAAGAGTTGGAGCCCACAGTGAATTTTAGAGAAAACCTACCATGTATGCCTACCTTTTCATATTATTTCTTCTGAAATAAATGGATAATATACGTATTTTTTTACCAATCCAAAATAGGGAGCTACTTTCCGCCCACCCTGTATATATATATATATATATTAGGGTGCCACTTATTTGGGGTGTTTTTCATGTTTTGGGAATTTCTATCAGGACGGGCGCATTTCTGGTGTTTCTGTGTCATTCCGTCTAAAAACATTGTGTGTAAAATATTTTTGAAATAAAATAATAATTAGAACTGCCTCAACGAGGTCAAAGTTTATACTTTTTGTCGAAAAGTACTCATGGCGTTCTGTTATCATGTCAGTTTTCGTTTCGATAGCTGCTGTAGTTTCTGAGTTGAAAAATGATAACAGACAGACAGACGGACGGTCAGAGTCGTTGGTTTAGTCTTCCGCACTGGTGTACAGAAGACTAAAATGAGGTATTATACAGGGTGTGACCCAAATCAGGAACGAGGCCGAGTTCCTCTCATCCCTTGACCGCCTCTTCGACATCGCACACGAACAGGCGATGTCGATGATCACAATCGAAGAGGACAGGGAGTTCCTGACGGGACAAAGGGCCGAGGTGCGGCGCGGCCGCATCTCCTCCACACGTGACATGACGCTGCACACTGAGGAGGAGCGTGCGAGGAGACAGGAAGCGGAAAGGAGCCGCCGGCAAGATGATGAAAGGGCGAACAGAGAGAGCCGAGAAGAACTCGTCGAACTGGCATCGAGCTCCAGCTCAGGTGCAAGCAGCCCGACTCGGTCACCGACACGGCGTCGTCGCCGAGAAGAAGAGGAAGAGCTCTCTCTCCCGGGCCCGTCCACGTCGAATGCAGAAGCATCTACGACCCCTTTACCACCCAAGCGATTCCGCGCGTCGAAAAAGATGATCACCCCTGATCTCTCCGCAGCGATGGATCGGACGAAACTTACCGACCGAGAAGGTGTTTTTTTGCTGTCGGCGGCTGCGAGGAGCTTGGGCCACGACCCTGAGGAGCTGGTCTTGAACCGCGAATCCTCCCGCCGCGACCGAGCAAAGTTCCGTGCTATGGCAGCAGCGGAAATGAAGGCAGCCTTCCATCCTACTGTGCCGCTGACCGTTCACTGGGACGGGAAAATCGTACCAGCGGCTGACGGAGGCCCTGCTGAAGATCGCCTTCCAGTTCTGGTGTCTGGGGAGAACGTCGACAAGCTTCTGGCTGTGCCCAGCCTCCCCGACGGCACCGGCCGCGCCATGGCGGAAGCCGTCCTCTCTGCCCTCGAGGATTGGGACATCAAGGGACGGATCTGTGCCCTCTCTTTTGACACCACCGCCTCAAACACAGGACTCTCAGGAGGAGCTTGCTATATCATTGAGCAGAAACTCGAAGACAGTGCTTCATTTGGCTTGCCGCCACCACATCCACGAACTGGTGTGCGAGAAGGCATTCACGGCGTGCCTCGGTCCCTCTACTGGTCCTGACATCCTCCTGTTCAAACGATTCGCCGCCCAGTGGGACTTCATCGATCAAACCAAAGCGAAGCCCTTCGAGGATGGAACCATGCCGCAGCACCTGAAGGACGCCCGCGACGACCTGCTGATCGAATTCAGCCGCCTCCTCGACGGTCAACATCCACGTGATGACTACAGGGAACTTCTGGAGCTCTCTGTAATTGTGCTGGGCGGTCCGAGCAAGCGGGGTGCCCGGTTTCGCTCGTCCCGGCGCCTTCCATCGCGCGCGCTGGATGGCGAAAGTCATCTATGCCATCAAACTGTTCCTGTTCCGGGAACAGTTTCAGATGTCGTCAGGCGAAGCGGCTGGAATCCGGCGATTCACCATCTTCGCCGTGTCCATCTACGTGACGGCCTGGTACAAAGCGCCGCTCCCGGCAACGGCCCCAGCCGCGGACCTCGCGCTGCTCAAGGCCCTCGTCTATTATCCGGACTCAGCGGTGGCCAAGGCGACGGCGACAGTCTTCGCCAGGCACCTATGGTACTTGAGCGAGCGCCTCGTCACCCTGGCCATCTTCGACGAGGGTATCGACTTGGCGACAAAGCGGGAGATGATTAAAGCGATGGAAGAAGAGGAAGGATCGGAGGATCCCCCGCGGCGTATCAATGTGGACCTGTCCACCGCCTCAATCGCCAACAATACATTGGCCAAGTTCACAACGACTACATCAAAGGAGTTCTTCAAGGTTCTGGACATCAGCACCGCCTTCCTGCTGAAGGATCCGGAAGAGTGGCGGACGGACCCAGCCTTCATCGCCGCATCCCGCCGAGTCCAGGCCCTTCAAGTTGTCAATGACTGTGCGGGGTGGCGTTGATGCAGTCTTTCAACCTGGCCCTTACCAAGAGTGAAGACCAAAGGCAGTTCCTCTTACAAGTGGTCGAGAAGCACCGCTGTGACTTCCCAACCGCCCGCAAGTCCACCGTGACCTCTGCAAAGTAGGCAACAATGAGAGGGAGATGGGCGCCCATGATACCCCCCCCCTTGAGGGGCTAATACTCGAGTTGAGGGGGACCTAGAGTTGAAAGTATGAAGTCCAGTTATATGTTTTAGGTCAAGTAGCTTGAACAAACGAAGTGATATTTTATTTGCTAGAGGCATAGAACATCATGATCTAAAATTTCTACTTTTCGAGAAAATATACAAACTTTGACCGTATTGAGGCAGTTCTAAATATTGTTTTATTTCAAAAATATTTTACACACGATATTTTTTGACAAAATGGAACCAGAAACGCGCCCGTCCCGATAAAAATTCAAACTTTCGAAAATAAGTGTCACCCTAATATATACTGTATATATAATCATTTGTGAACATCCATGATTTTGAATAAAGCAGAATTACCTGCATCAGGATTCGAACCCAGGATACCTTCAGTAAAAGGCGAGGACGGTAACCTACTCCACGCTACGACGAGGAAAAATATAGTACAACCTGACGCATATGTCCCGAGGGACCACAAGATATAGTGAACTGGATTGGATTGCAATGGTGGCAAACTTACGTTATCTATATAAACCACGTTATATAATATTTAAACTTTATCCAGCAAAATGTGGCAACTCCGTCCGTGGTCACGCCATTCGTGTCATTTTTTGTAATCAAGGTAATTAACCATTTAACTGATCAATTTAATTGATCAATTAACTTTAAGTCGTACAGGGAAACACGAAAAATTTGCCTGTGGATCACATACTTATCAGAATAACACATGATCTGGTTTTTTTTAAAAACTGTATGTCTCTCTCTTATCTATTTAATTCTCAATTTAGCCATAACCTTGTACATGAACTATGGGGCCTCAGGGGTGTCTTCAATGTAAAATAACGAGACAAGGAAATAATTACACATTTGAACAATCATTGGCTTAGGATAAATCAAATCATTATTGTTGCTAATGGTGACGAGACACGTACTGAAACCTCGTTTGTGCATTCACCCTTCGTATATCTGGCAATGATGTTGCCAGCTGCTCTTACACGAAATGGGTAAATGGACAGAGCGGGGCTTTCTATAATACAGTGAAGCCTTTCTTCAAATTTAAACTTACTTTTTTAACACGTGTATCTCCAACATTGAATTATATTGGATATACATAACTCTGTGTGTGTGTGTGTGTGTTGCGACTGAATTTTTTCCAAATGTCGTGCTGTTCTATAAAGTAACTATCACAACCAAAGTAAATTTGACCTCCTGGACATGCCTTGTCTCTCTACAAATCTACAGGCGGAAAATATATATATATATATATATTATATATATATATATATATATATATATATATATATATATATTATATATATATATGATACACACAGACAGTGCATGGAACAAGGAACTCTTCTGGGAAAATTAAATCCACTCTAGTCCGAATAAGTAATGGTAAATGACAAATACCATAGTTTTTCTTTTTCATGATGCTAGCCCGACTATAGTGGATTTAATTATCCCAGAAGAGTTCCTTGTTCCATGCACTGTCTGTGTGTATCATAAAAAACTCAGGGGACCATTCTGAGTTCATTCCCATATATATATATATATATATATATATATATATATATATATATATATATATATATATATTACGATAATTTTACGATACAATTCTTAACTGGACTATTTTTATTTTACTTAATTTGGACATGAGGCTTTACTGAGCTCTCGGATTAATTGCGCATTAAACGTGATTGTTTCCTATATAGAATTCACATAAACATGATTAAGTAATATACATATATCCTAATTAAAAAGTATTAATTCATTTCGAATGCGCAAATTAATATAATATATAAAATTATTACCCATCGTCCTGAGAGGAGGGGCAACAAGGTTGACCGTGAAATGAGGAATCATCGAACCGGAACATTTGAAAGGTTGAAAGATATTATGAGACTTTCATGTATGTAAATACTTCAGGATATTTTTTCTACTCTTCCCTTTTACTACGGTTATTTTCAGGGTAATTTCATTTTTAAGTCTCAAAGGTAAAAAGTTTGACATTTATACTGTATAATGTGTGTGTGTGTTTCTCGTGGGTCGATCAGTTACTGTAGAGCGCCGTCCGGCAGTGCTGAAAATCCGCTGAGTCGTGGGTTCGAACCCCAATGCTGTCTAGTGCTGGGCGGTTGTCTTATTTGTACGTTACGTTACGACGAAGCGGTGGTCCGAGCCCCCCCCCCCCCCTTCGCCTTTAATTGACTCTGGCTGAAGTAGCCTAGGCTCGGAACCATACTCTCCTACTTCCTTGGGAGATATGGGACATGGATGCTACCTTATCTGTGTGCGTGCGTGCGTGTGTGTGTGTGTGTGTTTATGCGCGCGCCCGCAGGTAGGCAACTGGGCAAAAGTGAGGTCGAGTTTGCGATAATTCACAAATTCACATATTATTTTGTGAGGTAATACTTTTGGTACCTCGGAACAGTAAATAAATTATCTAAAAATTCTAGAAATATTTTCATTGTTGGAGAAACGATATGGTGGGCTTCATTAGATTAGGTTACGGTAGTTTACGTTAGGCTAAGTTAAGGTTGCCAGACGTCCCGTATATACGGGATTGTCCCTTATTTCATTGTCTTGTCCCGTTATCCCGGCATATTGTCCCGTATTGAGTGGCTCTGATACTTTGACGCGAAAAATATTAAATAAATCGCTACACAATCAAAGTGATAGTAAAAACTCGGAACTCGAAGCAGTGAGGAGTTACCACCTGCAAATCAGAGTTGTCAGAAAGTGTCAGTGCAAATTATATCTCATCAGTGCAATTCTGGCATTGTTAGAATACAGCTATGTCGTGTCAGTAATATATTATGTCGTGCGCAACCCCTTCATTTATGTGGTGCGCACCTTTTTTCCGATTGTACTTATTTCGTACGCGCGTGTTCGCTTATTTCAGGATGACTCTGCCTATCCACTCGGATGGCCTTTCAATTTTATACGCATAGTTTCTCTCGGCTTACTTGAAGCCCACTTTGAATTTTAAAATTTTCAATGTTAATTTACCCTCAGCTTACAAGAGAGGCCTATTGCGAGGTAGCATAGAAACGACACACTCCCTCTTATAAAGTTTATTTAATTTCACTCCAATTAAGACATAAATTGAAAGAAATATACGGATGTGCGATTTCAAATTTTGTTTAAAAAATCAAATTCTTAATTTAAAGAAAATGTTTGCAAATATTTAAGTCTCAAAAAACATTTATACAGAGGGTTTTTTTTTTTATTTGCGTGTAATTTTAGAAACAGCACTAAATTCAAATTTCTTAATCTAAGTAGTAGTTTACAAAAAGGGTTTACTTACAAAGATTTGGGAAATTTACTCTCAACAAATCTGCGCGAGTTCCGCAGATTTTTCCAGGAAAAAAGTCCGTCAAATAAATTAGATTATTTCTCACCATAACTGAATGGTCATGCACTAACTTCCCAGGTTTCCACGGGAACCAACTTCAACACAAGATTTTTACTCTTCCCTGAGGAAACCTAATGTCGCAAACTTACAATTTAACATTTAATGAGAACAAAATTAAATTAAAAGAAATTCCACAAAATTATTTGTCTGTCGGCTAACATTAATTAAGCTCTTCCAACTAAGTTCGCACAAAACAAAGGCAATTCAAATTTTAAGTACAACGTGAAACAGTTTTAACTCAACTTAGAAATTTTCAATCACGCCACAGAGCCTAAAGATTCATTCTTTATAAGCCACTTTATTTTTAAAGGACCGAACTACAACTAACTTAGAAATCTAAGTTACACCTTAAAATTTCAAGGACTCCGCCTTACAATATTCTGAATAACCTATCAAAAACATTTTCATTACATAAGGTCGTCCCTACGAAAGCTTTCATCCATACATAAGGAAAGAAGGAGCTTTCCTTTTCCCTCACTGGGTGTTATAAGAATCATTGTCCTTTGATTGGACATTGACATTCCCTTCCAAAAACAAAGCTCCTCCTTTTCCTTAAAATCAACTTAAAATAAAGTTCTTTACTTCGAAGCCACTTGGTTTCTCAAATTTATGACCAACGTCATGGTCCAATTTAACAAGTGGATTCGAAGTCTGTTTTCCAAAAGTTTAACCACGAAGCGAAGAGAGAACAAGCTCTTTTACATCTGAACTCGGCCAGCGTGCTTTCCCTTCTCTTTGTAGCTAGGGCCGCTCCTCGACCCTACCATAAATCTCTACCGCGAGGCTGTCCTGGGTTATATTCTTACCGTGAGAATACAAAAATAAAAATCGAACGAACATTAAACAATCTGAAACATTTTTATTTTTAACCCTGTAACAAGAAACCTATTGATATTCTTCAATAACCATACTCTAAACTACCTTTTGCTTTAGAAATTTAAACAACAAAATCTTAAAACTAAAATTTCTGCTCCTGTTCTCGTAAGAGATTTCGGCACGCAAATTTGCCGTCACCAAAATTACTTTAAATTATTTATGGCGGGAGCTCTGTTCACCCTTTTAATTACAGTATTAATTATACCGAAATGCAGGTGTACATTTAGCGACGACTTTCCTAAACAGTGGAATTTTATTAAGGAAAACAGTGCCACGAGTTTTATAAGTATGAACTACAAAACAAATAGTTGCAAAGAGATGCAAAGGCCTCATACAAGTATAACTAAGTGTAGCAATAAATATATATTTAACGTATATTTTGTTTATTTCTTATCGTTAACTCTTACATTTATATAAGCTGAATAAGCATAATTTCTGAAATAAACCAACTACAGGATTTTCGATGTCAACCCGGGCACAAAGAGGCGGTGTCCCGTATTCTCAAAACTGAAATCTGGCAACCCTAGGCTAGGTTAGGTTAGGTTAAGGTTTCGTTAGGTTTCGCTAGATTAGCGAATACCTCGCTTTTTAATGATTTGACAGAAACCCCCTTCGAGCAATCAGTTGCATTCGAAACACTTATTACGTCCTTTCAGTTCGATGACACTAAGGTTAGGTTACGTTAGGTCAGGTTAAATTAGGTTTGGTTGTTTAGATTTGTACATATATGGATTTAAAAAAGTCGATACCTCGCTTATGCGGAGATGCACACAGTGTGTGCGTGTGTGTTTGTGTGTGTGTGTGTGTGTTTACAATCATAATATTTTCACTAAAATATTGCACGATGTTTTTAAAGACTTCGTATACGACACAGTACAAGATACAATATAAAGAATAGTGTAAATTGTATTATTACTCTTACGTGGTTTTCTCACCGGACGCCAGATGGCGAATGCTTATCATGTGACGGGATAACATAAGACAAACTAAAAGTTGCCTATCTCGCTAATACTAGAGGATATCTGAAGGTATAAAGAAATATAAGGTGTCGTATTTGTTTTGAATTAAAATTTAGAATTTGTATTCGTTTAAAGTGGCTTTAAATTAGCTATTACAAAGCCAACTAGACTTCACAATGACATTAGAAATTTGACTCCGCTAGATCAGATCACCGTTTGACTGCGTCTCGGGGTATAATTATATTAAATATCACGGATCACTTGCCTACATACACTATGTTACTCACCCATTTTTCAGAATAGGAAAATATAAAAGTTGATTATAGATCTTACAACCCATTAAATCCAAAATATTAAGCTTTCTGTTCATATTATTTAAGTTAAAAAAAAGACTCCCTCAAAATGTATTCCTCACCCTGTATTATTCCTTCATCCATCCACATTTATTATATTGCATTACAACATGGGGTAGCTCAAAGAAATATATGAAATATCCTTTGGAAGTCATTCATAAAAAATGTCTGCGAATTCTCTCGGATGAATTAACAAAATGTTTAAAAAGGTAAATAAATATTTTAAAACTAAATTATTTATACAAATTCAATGTTACTGTCAATATGTTCAAAGTTATCAATAAAAATCAACGTACATCACCCATTCAAAGAGCCATCATCCCCCCCATTAAATACACCATCAGACTACCCACGGATTTTATACACAAACCAAACTATACGAATGAAACTAAAGGAAATGCACCTCTTTCGAAGGAGCAATTGTCTGGAATACAATTCCCATAAACAACAGAGACGCTTCGTTACTAAATGTATGTCATAAATTACTAAATAAATACTTCATAAGTTACTAATAATGTGTAAGTTTACCGCTGTCATTATTACCATAGTAATTAAGTTTCCTATTTCATGATTAACTAATCTAAAATAGGCTAATTTCATTAAGCACGTTTAATTTCATAATTTATCACATTTTTTATTAAGTATCATTTATTTTCTACTAAATATACACTATATCATTTAATTTAAAATTATGTACAAAATTTCCTTGTGTTTATTATTGTATTGTTATTGTTACTATTATTATTATTATAATTATTATTATTATTATTTGTCATTACTTTTACTTGCCATTTTCATTTTTCTTTTGTAATAAATAATCCCATTCATTTTGTCTAAAGAGTTTTCATGCTTCCAACGACATATTCAAATTAGAATTCTGTGAATATATTACTGCCATATCAAATATCTAAATTGCAGAGAAACATATCGAAAAATATTGGAAACTGTCACTTGTATTTATTTTTCTGAATAGAGACTTTGTTTGAGACAAAGCGTAAATCGATTCTAAACGATGCATTTATCGTCTCATACTTAAAATTGTATATTTTTAACATGATTTTTGGGTTCAAAAGTAAATTTCATAAAATTAAAATCAGTGAAGGTCTTAATTTAAGCTTTTTATTAATATGGAGTTTAAAACATTTGTTCAGAAACAATTGTGGAAAAAGTATGTCTTTCGCGTTTTTCATTTTATTTTGTCATTTCCATTTAATTCTTGGTTCAAATGAGATTTTTCCCAAATAGTACCATTCTCATTGTGTTGTTTTTTACACTTCCTTCACAATCATTAGAAATTCCTGGTTAGGATACTTAAGCTCTATTATATTCCCCTTAATCCTCGGTCATCTCTAGGGTCTTTAAACTTTAATTTTTACTAATTATATATTACTACCCTCAGTAGGTTATTATTAAAGTAACGTTATTAATACCTGGTTAGGTCCATATCACTATTGAAGAATTAAGTTCGCATCACACGGCCGTTTGTTATCGTTTTTCGCAGCTGAATTGTTCCTCACTGAAAACCGATTGTAGCCATTCAAACATTAATCGTCAGTAATCGTGGTTTGAAATGTAGTGAATGTATGAATAGCTATTCAGCGACAAGATTTAAAAAAAAAAATTTCAAACCCCGATTGTTGCCGATAAATATGTGAACGGCTACAATCGGTTTTAAGCGGGGCATGGACGGGACGATTCAGGGGTAAAAATTAATAATAAACGGTCGTGTGATACGCGTTTAAATTAGACAAGGCCCAGGCCTAGGGTCTCAAATCAGTAAACGGCTCTCCAAATATCAAATACCATCTTAGCATCTTAGGGATCGTAATAAAAAGTAGAACAACAATTATCACATTTTCTATATTATTTATGAGATGCTATTTTAATTTTACACCTAATTAATACATTTCGTCAATCCGCTGTTTACATACCCAACCTTAAAGTTTATTATTTTAATAAGTATTAATGATATATGCCCGTAAATTTAGGTTAAATTATTAAAGTTATTTATTCACTTAAGATGGCGCTTCTGTACTTCTTAAATTAAATATTTTTATCCCTATTAACAAGATAACTTTGGAATAGTTATTGAAATGTGGAAATGTAATCAAATTCTATGTAATACAATTAATAATTTTTAAACTATTTTAATTGTCCCTTAAAAAAATTACAGTCCGTACGCCATCAGAGAGGAAAATATGCAAGAACTCGGTGGTTACGATGACGGACTCTGAACGGTGAGGCTCTGGTTCACTCCCAGCCGCTGGCTTCTCGGTTGGGTTGAGTTGGCCGCTCACCCTGTCGTTGCTCGGGCTGAATGTGACCCTGAGAGCATACACTTCTCGAACTCGTGGGGAAGAAAGCTTCCTAGCTGTTACCATTTTACATCATTAGATACAATATATATATATATGTATATATATTATATATATATATATATAATATATTAAATACGATTTAAGATACACAAAATAAGTTCTAAAATATATATATACAAACTCAGAATGGTCCCCTGAGAAACTTATATGTTAAACACAGACCGTGCATGGAACAAGGAACTCTTCTGGGAAATTACATCCACTATAGTTCGAATAAGTAATGATAAATACTATAGTTTTTTCTTTTTCATGATGGAAAGCCCAACGTTGGGCTTTCCATCATGAAAAAGAAAAACTATAGTATTTGTCATTTATCATTACTTATTCGAACTATAGTGGATGTAATTTCCCAGAAGAGTTCCTTGTTCCATGCACGGTCTGTGTTATATATATATATATATATATATATATATATATGATGCAAACCCACAAGGAAAAAGAAAAATTATTCCAAGGCCTTTTGTGTATTTAGAAGTACACCTCGTCAGGGAATGAAGGGAGAAGGCGAGATGACAAAAATATATACCTATGTACAGCGGTACAGAAAAATAAAAAGATTAGCACATGATTAACGAGAGATAATTAGAGGCAAAAGGTATTTTAACAGGATATTGTCAATTTTATACATTCCCACACTGTTATTGAAAATAATTTTAAAATGGATAAATGCACATTCTAGAACAGTGGTCGGGGAACAGGGGTAAATTACCCAAATGGGGTAAATTTAAAACTTTTGGGGGTAATGCGTGCGGTATGAGAGACACTTTGTGCTGATATTTTTTTCGTATATTTATATTTTAGTTTGTTACATAAATGTGGCGTTATTCTAAATTTTAGAATATTACGAATTTACGTCCTGATTACGTCCTCAAATATATTTTGGGGTAATACCCAAAAAAGTTCGCCGACCACTGTTCTAGAATATTCCTTTCAATTATATCTTTGTTTTTAACGAGCGCTTTAGAACTATCCCACTTCATACTATGATTACATCTGTGCATATGGTTAAACAATGCATTAGAATTATTTGCTGTTCTACACGCATATTTATGCTGTTTTACCCTAATGTCTAACGTTTTACACGTTTGGCCTATATATACTGAGTTACATTGTGTACATCTGATCGAATACACACAACCAACCGCATTATCTGGGCTACTCTTTATTAGGCGTGATTTAACAGTATTATTATACTTAAAGACTACCTGTCCCAAAAAAGCCCAGCAGCTTACTGATTGCTAAATCTTTTGTTAATTTTGAAAAACAGTAATATATCTAAAAGTGATGTGACTTTAGCCAAAGGTTGTGTATATAGTGCTTTTAATACGAGGTATGAATCGAATTATCCTTCGAGGTTTGAAAAAGCCCTAAAAAAACACTTAAAAATAACGATTCATTACATATTACTAAAGCGGACAAAATCCGCAAATCTAATTCGATCGTCATCATGGACAAAAATAGTTACATTGAAAAGATGAATACTTTTACTGAGTGACCGCGATACATACAAACCTCTAAACAGAGACCCATTGGAGGAATGTTTATAAAATGTTTAACAGAAAATTAAGAGAGATATTAAAAAATAACTATAATGGGCTTTCTAAGCAGTTTCTTAGTATCAATCCGTCACTACCATATTTGTACGGTTTAGTAAAAACACACAGTTAATAATCCCATGAGGCCTGTTGTTAGTTCAGTAGGCTCCGTAACCTATAAGCTATCTAAATGACTAGTTAGTTTATTAACGCCGTTAGTTGGCTCTATTTCCAAATCACATATTGTAAATAGCATGGATCTTATTGACAAACTGAAGTTTCCTAATGACCCTAATTTCAAATTGGTAAGTTTTGATGTATGCTCGTTATTCACAAAAGTCCCTGTTGATGACCTACTTGATTTTTTAAAAGATAAGATCTCTGAATATTCATTCCCTGTTCAACACAACACTCCTTTTGAGTTAATTAAGCTTTGCGTCAAAGATTGTAAATTTCAGTTTGAAAATAAGTTTTATGCTATGTCGTTTGGATTGGTGATGGGAAATCCCCTCTCAACGGTATTAGCTAACTTATATATGGAATTTTTTGAGAGTAGAATTTTGGGATCACCTGAAGATCAGGGCCCCCAGCCTTCTCTAGTTAGCCTTATAAGGCTAACTAACGAAAATATCACGACCTAACCTAACCAATCGTTAGGTCAACTGTACGCCCTTGACGATTGGTTAGGTTAGGTCGTGATATTTTCGTTAGTTAGCCTTATAAAACTAATTAAAGAAGGCTGGGGGCCCTGATCTTCAGGTGATCCGAATTTTACCTACTATTGTTAATTTTAACCTTGTTTGGTACAGGCATATAGATGATATTTTATGCCCTTGGCCTAACAATTTGGATGTTGACTTATTTCTTGGTAGGCTCAACAATTTAAGTTCACGGTTGAAAAAGAAAATGATGGAAGCTTATCTTTTCTGGATCTAAAAATTCAGAGATGCTTCATTCAGTTGAAATTTGAAGTTTTTCGTAAGCCTACTAATAATAACTCTTATATGCATTTTTATTCTGACCATCATCCCTCGATTAAATCTTTTGTTTTCTCTGCTATGTTTCTGAGAGCATTGAGAGTTGTCAGTGCTGAATTTTTAGATTCCGAGTTATGCAATATCATGAATATTGGTAGTAAATTATGTTATCCTATTTCATTTTTAGATAACTGCCTTAGGAAAGCCAAGAGTAGGTATTATAATAGCGTAACTGTAAAGGAATTTGAGCGTAAAAATATCCTTAGCCTACCTTACCATGTTAATTTTCAATATCTTCTGACTTTACTTAAAGCAATTGGTATCAATGTACTCTTTAGATATAATAATACTGTTAAATCACGCTTAATAAAGAATAGCCCGGATAATGTGGTTGGTTGTGTGCATTCGATCGGATGTACACAATGTAACTCAATATACAGTATATAGGCCAAACGGGTAAAACGTTAGATATTCGGGTAAAACAGCATAAATATGCGTGTAGAACAGCAAATAATTCCAATGCATTATTTAACCATACAGTATGTATAGATGTAATGATAGTATGAAGTGGGATAGTTCTAAAGCGCTCGTTAAAAACAGGGATATAATTGAAAGAAATATTGTAGAATGTGCATTTATCCATTTTAAAAATAATTTCAGTAACAGTGCGGGAATGTATAAAATTGACAATATCCTGTTAAAATACCTTTTGCCTCTAATTAACTCTCGTTAATCATGTGCTAATCTTTTTATTTTTCTGTCCCGCTGTATATAGGTACGTAGCCTATATGTTTTTGTCATCTCTGCTTCTCCCTTCATTCCCTTACGAGGTGTACTTCTAAATACACGAAAGGCTTGGAATAATTTTTCTTTTTCCTTGTAGGTTTGCATCATTCATTCATTTCACGTGTTTAATTGTGAAATTTATACCATATATACATATATATATACAGTATATATATACATATTCCAGAATTGAGAATGATTCACTTGAATAATCGGTACAACAGAGAGAGAAGTAGGAAACGAGAAGAAGAAAAGCAAAAGATGAGAGAAGAATGGGCCAAAGAGATGGAAGAAGAAAGGAAAGAAAGTCGCGCCAATGAAGGACCGACTCAAGCTGATAAAGTTAAGAAGAATTTGCAACCCAGAAAAATATATCAATAAAAGTATTTAAATCAAAATTAGTTTCTTAAAGCCTAATATTATTAATAATGATAATAATAATAATAATATTAATAATAGTAATAATACATGTAGCTTCGTTTTACAAAAATGTTTTTACATTTCACTACCTTGTAACTAATTTTTGTCCTACACATTCGTTTATAGTTTACTTAACAACAGCTGTATCCAACTGTTTTTAGAGTTGACAACACCTATATCTAACTGTTTTAGGTTCGAAAACTGTTGTATTGTTTTAGATTTGATAATAATCGTGTCTAATTGTTTTGGATTTAACGATAATTGTATCTAACTTTTTGGATTTGACAAAGATTGTTTATAACTTTTGGATTTGACGACAGTTGTAGCTTAAACTTTCTAAAAATCGGTGACTAAAATATCGAAAATCGTAGAAAACCAAAAATTTCACTCCAGTTAAATTTGGTTCTAAACTCGCGAAACCAAACATTCGAAACGAACCAAAAAGAGACCGAAATTCGTGTTGGAGCGAATGTTCCCCGCAATTTTAATAATTTTCAAACTAAATTTGCAAATTTTTACATACAATTTAGTGACCTTGAACTCTAAAATGTCTGCTGTAAGATCTAGTAAGGAAAGAGAGAGAGAGAGAGAGTAGCGATGAATATTCAACAGAAAATAGGGATTATTTGAAGAAGACGAGGTCGGAGTGGGGTGGGGGGAGTTGGTGAATCCCAGCATACCGAAATTTTTAGAAAACCGAATGAACTTAGGTTTGAATCAATTCGTTTTATTAAAAGTTGACTGTATCTTACTGTTTCGGATTTGACAACTGTTGATTTTAACTTTTGGTTTTCACTTTCACAACGGTTGTTTTTAACCGTTGTATTTGACAACAGTTGATCAGGTTTCTGAATCCAGTTGTTATATAAAGTAAACAAAACTTATTTCGGCACAAAAATTTGTTTGATGCGAGAACTGTTATAGACTCAGACCATATTGTATTTGATTCAGTTGGACACTTTTCACACTGAAATTAGAACGGCAGCCATTATAGACTTCGTAACCAACGAACGAACGAACACTGATATTTTTATCAGTAAATCTAATAACAATCATGTCCTAATAAGTTAAATTTGAAAATTTTCTTCATAAATATTTAATTATGAAAAGAGTCTATATTGTTTTTGTATTTATTTACTCTGTTTGATTGCATATCGACAAAATATGACTTTAATTTTCTCCTGATACAGAATTAATTAATTATTAGATAAGAATATCGGTCACTACATCAATTAGAATAAAAGCTAAACATAAAATTTCGAAGTTAAAAATTCTATGATAATATATATATATACAGGGTGTCCCATAAGTCAGGTCTGATAGGAAAATTTATTTTAAATTAAATTTACAAAAGTAATACATTACAACTAAAACAAATGTTTAAATTAATGTCTTTTTTGGGGGCCATTTTTTTTTTTGTTGCAGGTAGAATAAAACGCAATGGCTGGATCTTATTAAAAATTTGGACTGTGTCAAATGTTTTTGAAAATTTTGTCACTAGTACAGTTTTTTATGCTGATTCTAAATATGCAACTCATTTTTTGCGGAAATAAATATTTAACATTTTATTGGCGTTTGTTTGCAGGAATAGTGACAGCTTCTCCATACGAACTCGCAAAAAACAGTCATTTTTGTTGTTATTAATGTTCCCCGGTCAATTGAATGCCAGGTTAGGTCAACTGAATGCCCGGTTAGGTCAACTGTACGCCCTTGACGATTGGTTAGGTTGAGTCAATTTTTTCGTTAGTTTTAACGAAAATATCACGACTTAACCTAACCAATCGTCAAGGGCGTACAGTTGACCTAACTGGGCATTCAGTTGACCTAACAGGGCATTCAGTTGACCTAACTGGGCATTCATTTGACCTAACCGGGCATTCAATTGACCGGGGAACATTAATAACAACAAAAATTACTGTTTTTTGCGAGTTCGTATGGAGAAGGTGGCACTATTCCTGGAAACAAACGCCGATAAAATGTTAAATATTTATTTCCGCAAAAAATGAGTTGCATATTTAGAATCATCATAAAAAACTGTACTAGTGACAAAATTTTCAAAAACATTTGACACAGTCCAAATTTTTAATAAGATCCCAATGGCTAATATGGAAGCGAGTTACACTCTTCTACCTTTTCTTCACGAGTGTAACTCGCTTCCATATTAGCCATTGCGTGTTATTCTACCCGCAACCAAAAAAAAAAAGGTCCCAAAACAAGACATCACTTTAGAGTTTAGACAATTATTTTAGTTTTAATGTATTACTTTTGTAAATTTAATTTAAAATAAATTTTCCTATCAGACCGGATTTATGGGCCACCCTGTATATATATATATATATATATATATATATATATATATATATATATTAGTAATTAATAATAATCAGTGTTGAAGACGATGTTAATTATAGTTTAGGAATAAGGATAGAATATTGGTAATGTCATTTAATGTCATAAGTAAAAGGTATTACTTTAATAAAATTAGTTTGTTGTCGAAGGTCAATTTATTATTTTAACCTCAATTCGAAGAAGGAGATCGAAGGAGGACACTGTAGATACCAATCGATCAGGGAAGTACTCCGAAGGAGGTCGTTCGGCAGGAGACAGGGAGTGCTGGAACTCTCGTTTCTCCGGTCACTGTCCTCCTTAGCTGATCTTCTTTCCGTCTTATCTACCCTGTGAGCGGTCCAGCACGCTCTCAAACACGCGCTTCTCCCTCTATTTTTCACTACATATACAATTATACATCCATTTTACACACTACACAATCTTCTCAAAATATATATATAAAAATATGGCATTATGAGCCACGGGGACCTTGATTTCGGCTCTCCCTTTCTTACAGAGAGAGGACATTTTTGCAGGCGTTCGCCCCTGGCCCATCCTTCCTGCATTTAAAAAAACGAAATGGGTACATACCTCATACCCACGGTTATCGCCATTAAATTTATAGGCTTCTTAAAAGTACATTGCTCAGTTCGTGGTGGTGGTGGTGTGTGTCTGTAATAATGAAGAGAAATCCTGAACGCAGCTCCACAAATCAAATCACCTCTTTTTTTCTCAGATTTTTCTAAAGATTTTTTTTTTTGTTTTTGCTTTTAATGAAATCTCTAACAGTAAACTAATTAATAAAATTAACTTAATATTATCTCACTTCAAATTAGTTAGAAACTGCGCAGAAAGTTTTATTATCTGAAGATTCTGCGCAAACCCTTTTTTTCCGTCATCATATAACTGTTTATATCCATATCCCAAACACCAACATTGGCCCCACGGAACGTATGGATAATTATAATTCGTTGACGGGAAGCTTTATTGACACTCTGATAAATAATTATTAATTTAAGCTACGATAGCCTAACTTAACTTTATATAACTCCAAAACAACTTGGCAATGGAATATATTGTCGACGAGATAGTGTTAGTTCGATACCAGCTGACACTGGTATCCGATAGTCTGGGTTGGTACTGAACTCCTTTTATTAAATTTATTAATAACGATAATGATAAACTCTATTGTCAAATAAATGGATTAAGCAAGAGATAAGTTGGCCTCAGAACCTATTAGTGTCCATTTACCTTGGTGTCCTCCGTCGATAGGTGTTTATCAATGGTGGTATTTGACAGACTCGGAAGTAGCAAAAACACGATTTTATTACTGCAACACTAAATAATTTTTAATGATCGAATCGTAAACGATTTCTTTGAAATTGTTACGATGGCCAAGAAATATTTTGTACGATTATGTGCCAACAAGAATTAAAGTGATCCATACATTATTTTTAAACTCTGTCTAAAAAAATGCTCTCTGGAAGTAAGTTCCAGATAGCAGCGGTTCGGGAGTACGAATGAATGTTGGAATGTGGACGTTCTCTATTGTTGCGTTCGTATATTAAAGACATGAGCCCCGCAGAGGTTCTTGTGGGTCCTGAAAAGGTACGAATTTGTGGTATTATGGATTGAAACTCCTTGAAGCAGCGTCACTGAATTACAGAAGAGCGAAATATCTCGTCGTAAATATCGCGCATGCACTGGTCACTTTTATAAGGGATGCACTGTTTGACAGTCTAATGTACTAGTTCCCAACCGGTAGGTCATGGCCCACTTGCTTGTCTTTTAGCATTATGCTAATAAATGTTAATAACAAAAATTTGCTTATTAAACTTTATATAAACATGATACCAGCTTAGGAACGTGGGAGGTGGGCCACGAGTTATTCGAATCAACTCTAGAGGGCCATCGCTTCAAAAAGGTTGGGAACCACTGGTCTAACGTGATGTGGTCCTCGAAGTTGAGCTCGGCCTTAGCCGTAGGACATCCGAGTTGTGGAAGCAGTTTATGACACCACGTGAGCACAACAAACGCTGAGGAATTGAAATAAAATGCGAGAGTACTGCAGCATCTCCAGTTTTGATTCATGCCATTAAACTTTATTCAGAACTGTCACAGGAGGCAGAGGCATTGCCGAGACTTGGGCAAAATTCTAAGGGCCTCTAACTCTACTGAGAGTTAGGGTTAAGGAGGAGAAAGTTCGACCTCCTCGGTGAAGGGCTAACGCGGGAATTTAAAGGGAATGAGGTTCGTCCTCCTTGGTCTAAGATTCAGGCAGAAATGATTTAACTTTCAGTACAAAGAAATAAATAAGTCTAAATTTCGGAGGAGTGCAATTTGAAGGTTAAGATCCCCCTCCTTGGGGAATCTACAGATTGTTTCATCTCAAAAATAAAAAATAATAATTTGCCGATTATACATCTTTGGGTGACGACCTAATATTGGAGTTGTACATTGCTTTGAAGTACATAAAATACTTACAAAGTACTGACTATATATGTGTTTATTAAATGTTTGATAGCATGTCGTGTATTTATATAGTTTGTAAGATTTACAGTATATAATATATGATAGATATGACTGAACAATTTTATACATTAGTTAACTACGGTTCCTATAATTATTACAAAACCCAATTATGTATAATATTTTTAGGAAATGACTATCTATCATAGTTTTAAAGCCTTAATAACCAGTGACGAGGTACGAAGAAAAAGATATCCATGTAATTTCATTGGAAAGTACACAGTTATCTATGGTAACGTAACACACAAGTAACAGAATTTGAATGACGACATTATAACGTAACATAACATAATATTATGAATTTCTAGCAGACGTGTGAGAGAGTTTTTAAAGATATTCCAATGGACTATGTTTAGTTGGCGAGATGACATAGATAAAATGTCGTCAGCAGTAATGAGAATCTTGCGAGAGGGCAGAAGTCAACGCCTTGGGGAAGAGTTGGTGGAACAATGCAATAATTATACATATGAACGTAATGTCATAATTAATACGTTTAGTTCCTTAACTCGGCTATACAAGTTATTATAAGGAGAAATAAGAGGAAATGAGTTAAAGAGACACGGTAGTAAGGAGTTTATGACCCTGGTACCAGAGTGAGTGAAACAGTAAATAAATATATTCAATAGTACTCGGTAAACTAGGTGCATTTGGGGATGGAATAAGGGACATTCACTTTTTAAAGCGAACTTCTAATTACGCAAACATGGATACCGTTCGAACATGGGAATGGTAGATCGCATGGTTGTGACATAAATATAAGGGTTAAAGTTTATTTATGATAATTCTAATGCTGATTATTTCTGTGCTTCTATTTTGGATTGTGTGAAGATGTTTGAGTGTAACTTCAAAACATCACGACAATGGAAGGGAGCAATATTCAATCCAGGAAAGCGCATATTATAAATAATATTAAAAGGGTTTGTTGTGAAATAATGATTAGCTGATAGCTTTATACACGGAGGGCGGCTCAAGGCCCAGCTAACCGGGAGGTTTCCCGGAGCGCAATGTGCGGGGGGGGGGGCGCCAAAAAACGGAAAGAAAAATTTAATAAATGAATAAAAAGAAATCCAAAATATAAAAATGGCCTGACATGAAGTGAAATTGTTCAAGAGTGTGTCGCAAATTTCTTACGACAAATTCTTAACAATTATAATAGTATACTCGTACGTGTTTGTTCGTATGTATGTTCAAACAATCGCAAATATCAGGTTTTTCCAAGAGCGAGCTGACGTCACCACAATCAGCTGTTCTTCAAGTTCTGGAATTTTATGAAAAACAAGCCCTTATTCAGAGGAAATATTGCTCGCGGGAAGATGGAGTTCCTAATGCAGAAAATCCAGAAAGTCCGTTAAAAAATTATAGTTTGATGTAGTAGACAGCCATAATTTCTTTACCAGAAAAATTCGAAAAGTTACAAAATTTCAATAAGTGACGGATTTTTAAGTAACCTAAAAGATTTACCAGGTAAAAATGAAATGACGAGTTCGTGTCAAAGTTGGAGGACAAGTTAAGGTATCAAGAAAGTAGCAATACGTCTGCAACTTACTGATTGAAGTAGACATTTCAAATGTGGATGTTGACTTAATAAAATGATGGATAGAAAATTGCAATTATACCACATTTACATTTCATTCATTTCTTTCACCAATTAAACTGAAAATGCATCCTTTTCATCCACTGTTTACGCACTACAGTATAATTCATTAATACATTATGCATAACTAAGTCATGAGAAGACAAAGCTGAGCACATGGAATGTGTCCTTACAGAGCGGGAACGTAGTTTCCCATCTTCACAAACCTAAATCGCCTTTGTAAGAATTCAGTCATACAACAGACAAGAATTAGAGCTTTTTAGGCTTGGTATTGTCAATAGAAAATGACCTTGTCAGAAATATAAATATGGCAAGAGCTATAAAAAAAAAATTTGAAGATCAAAAGTCGAGAAAAAAATATTTTAGTTAGGATAATTTACAAATTTGAATGTCTGTTGTTGCGTTTGATTTTTTTTTTCTGTAATAAATTCTTTATTCGTATATTTGTAGTTTTTTATCAGTATTGCCCGGATCGCTGACAAACCTCGAGCCGGCCCTGTATACACATTACACAATACGTGTCATATCTAAATTTTATAATAAATAATTAATGTTCACACGCATGAAAACGATACTCTGCTAATATTAATTCTTTTAACTCTCGAGGGAGTCTCTCGAAGCTATATAAAATCATCTGCTTATAACCAAATTCAAGAGAAACAAAATAAAGCCACTAGGTGTTAATATGTTAAAGTTTCCCCATTAACATTTAATTTTCTTTCTTTACATTTTCCTATAGTGTTAATGGGAAACTATTCAATTTAAAAGAAAAACCTTTTTATGTATTTTTTATATCTATAGACTCATAGAGTATAGATATATGAAAATGCTGTAAATACCCCTACCTGGAAAGGTAGGAATATTTACAGTAGCGTAGCCAAAGGGGACTGGGGTAGCCACCCTACAGTGGTGAAAGTCAGACTTTGTTGGTACATTTGATGGTCTGTTGGTGGTATTGTGGTAAAATCCTTCCGCAGTTTCCATTTTAACAATATACCGATATTTAGTGACAAAGAAAACTCTTAAAACGTTTTATTCAATTATGTATTTAATTAAATAACTTTTTCAATTAAGTATCAACAGTAGGAAAATGTCTGTCGTTTTGTCAGTATATTCGGTTCTCTGGCCGCTCGCCCCCAGCTTAGAATTCTGGCTACGCCACTGAGGTTTAGTAAAGAAAATTGTAAATAATTTATTTTGTAATTTTTTTTATGATGTTACAAATGACTTTATATTTTATTTGAATTTTAGAATTTTACTTGTGACACAATGCCAACCAACAGAACGACTATACTGTACTCAAACTGGACAACCATTACCTATATATATATATATATATATATATATATATATATATATATATATATATATATATATACAGAGGTGCGTAGTGAAGTAGATATATTTAAGTATCTGTATTTAAGTAGCTTTTTCGAGAATGTACTTTCTAGAAAGTACATTTTTTGGTACTTGTGGGTTATCTGTCGCCACTTTTTAATATTTTTTTTATTTATTTATTTTTATATATTAAGAGAAGAGGATTCTTTATACTGTACGGCATTGACGATTGGTTAGGTTAAGTCGTGCTAGTTTGGTTAAATACCGTTTTATTTAACCAAACTAGCACGACTTAACCTAACCAATCGTCAATGCCGTACTGTATAAAGAATCCTCTTCTCTTAATATATAAAAATAAAAAAATATAAAAATATTAAAAAGTGGCGACAGATAACCCACAAGTACCCATTTTTTTTTAATACTTTTACTCTAACTTAAGTTACAATCTTGGGAAAAATTTTATACTTTAACTTAAGTACAATGTTGCAAAAATCTGAAAAGTATGAAGTAACAAAATGGCTGTATGCTTGACAATTTCATTTAAAATTGGTAAACAAATTCTGGAAAAACCCACTTTCAATCTGCCACCTCTCAATGTCAGGTATTAAGAGAGGTAATACACCGAAACCGGATTATTCCAGACTTTGTTTACCAAAACATTTGGGTTTCATTAACTAACCAGAAGGGTCATTCAGTACAATATTTTAAGGTAGCCAATCGGCTTTTTCGATAGCTGATGACGTCACATACGGCTAACTACGACACTTCCTGCAACTGCAGCCTGTGAACAGGGCCGGCGCTAGGAAGTGCGGGCCCAATTAGAAAATTGTTAGCGCCTAGCGGGGCCCTCTACCCGTTGTCGTTTCAAAGTTTGAGTGACAAGAAATTTCGCTAGAGCACCTCTTTGTTTTTCATTTTCAGCTGCCTTAGCCTTGGCCAGTGCTCGTTTCTGATTGCCGCTCAAATACTTTCGCCCTTTGTCTCTATCTCTGCTTGTGCTTGCTATGATGACGATGATGTAAGGGCTTTTTCAATTACTTTTCTTTTAAAAAAGCTAAACGGCGACGATAAACTGAAATTACAAAACAAAAAACAAAATCATTCACAATAAAGACTCCCTGGCACTGAAAAATAATAAAGATGTGCATGTATGCATCTAATGATTAAAGCAAAAGATTTCATGATTTTTAAAAGCCTGGGAGTAAGAAGAAAAGCGCAGGGGGCAAAAGAACAAGCTCTAGTAAATAGAAATGTAAATGCTCTCTATGATAATGAGGCAAAAACTAGTTAATTTAATATGTAGGATCTACTTACCACCACGTTTCTCTGTTACATGCAGGCTTAAGACACTTCAAGTTTGCAGTTTGGACATATAAACAATTTGGACATATTTAACAAACAACACAACTTTACATTCCAAGCTTTATGTTATATAATCTCATTAACAGCGCTCTTTCTGTGTTGAGGGTTTGAATATCGTCCACAAATTACCTTTTTTTTAAAAAGCTAAACGGCGACGATAAACTGAAATTACAAAACAAATAAACAAACGATTAGCAATAAAACATTGAAACATAGATATACGAGGACGGACTGAATAGTTTCACTGCCTTCACAGTAACAAGAAACTTCGTGCACACTGGACACTCATTAATTCATCATAGCGTCCCCCACTCGAGCGCGTGCGCGGGGTCCCCTCGGGGCGCGGGGCCCAATTTGAACAAATCGGTCTAATCGGCTTAAAACCGGCCCTGCCTGTGAAATGACTGTTCAGTGTTGCTGGACTTAAATTTTAGTCCAAAAAGAGCCAGGATAGATGGCAAAAACTTTGAAAATCAGCTGTTATTGAAACTTAATAAGAAATTTTCTACATAATGCATACGTATTATAATAAATTATTAGATAATAAATTATATATTATTATATATTTGTAGTGTATTTTATTTCATTTTTGAAAAAGTACTTCTTACTTTTCAGTACTTAAGTACATTATAAAACACTTACTTTTGTACTTCAACTTAAGTACTTTTGATAACGTGTACTTTTATTTTAACTTGAGTACATTTTTTAAAGATTACTTGTACTTTAACTTAAGTAACAAATGAAAGTACTTTATCCACCTCTTTGTATATACAGGGCGTCCCAAAAAAATGTATACACACTTTAACAGCTGATAGCTCAATTGATGTTTCTTTCTTTCCAAGTTAAACCCATTAGAATTAATAATGGCAGTCAGACTAAGCTTTGAACAAAGGAAATTCATTCTAAAATGCTACTGGAAGTGTGAAAACGCAGTTGAAGTGCAAAGACAGTTTAGGAGGGAGTTTCAAACAGATCCACCAACGCGACTTACCATCACTCGAATTAGAGATAAGTTTGAAGCCGATGGAACTGTTCAGAATGT
Organism: Bathynomus jamesi; assembly: GCA_023014485.1. NCBI lineage: Eukaryota > Metazoa > Arthropoda > Malacostraca > Isopoda > Cirolanidae > Bathynomus > Bathynomus jamesi. The sequence goes on along the minus strand of JAJOZX010004870.1, from coordinate 241,372 downwards.
CCACAAGAAGCGTTCCGGAAGACCACGGACATCGACAAGCCCCACAAAGCAAGAAAGAGTACTGGAAACGTATCACCAAAGTCCAAGAAAATCTGTGCGGCAAGCGAGTCGTGAGGTAGGAATTTCAGAATCGTCTGTCCAACGCATTTTGAAGCGCTGTCAATGGAAAAGTTACATTCCAAGATTAGTCCATGCTATTAATGAAGATGATCCGGACCGAAGAGTGGAGTATTGCGAGTGGTACTTGGCACGATGTGGATGTGGATTGGACGAAGAGGTTTCGTAGAATACCCTCCGCGTTCACCAGACCTCACACCACTAGACTTTTTTTTATGGGGATACTTAAAAGACAAAGTCTACGCTATAAAACCTGCAACAGTCGCTGAATTGAGAGCAGCCATTGAACGAGAATGCACACAAATACCAAACGAAATGTTTCGTGATGTTTGCGATTCCATTGCTTCGCGTTATCAGCAGTGCCTGGACCAGAACGGACGTCAGTTTGAAAACAGGCGTTGACAAAACAATTAAATAATGTCTGTAGATTCTATTACATTTTGAAAATGAAATGTATTTTAATAAACACTGCCTTTATAAGTATTTAAAGTGTGTATACATTTTTTGGGACGCCCTGTATATATATATATATATGATGCGAAATTCGAAACACAAAATCAGATAGCGATAAATAAAGCAAAAAGAGTCGCCGGACAGGTTCTAAGAACGTTCAAGAGAAGGGACAGGACAGTAATGATTCCCCTGCTAAAAACACTGATTATACCAAAACTTGAATACTGCTTAGTTTTGACGTCCCCATATAAAAAGGAAGAAACTAATAAACTAGAAGAAACGCAAAGGCATTTCACAGCCAAGATTGATGGCTGCAAAGAACTCAACTACTGGGAAAGACTACGTAAACTAAATCTGTACTCACTGGAAAGAAGAAGAGAGAGGTACATCATAATCTACATATGGAAAATGATCGAAAAACTGGTACCAAACCTAAAACTAAACCCAATTACCATTCAAACAACACTGGAAAATAGGAAAGGCAGAATGTGTAGTGTTCCCAAATTAAAGGCACGACAAGGGACCTCCTCAACCGTGAAGGAAAATAGCTTGGTTGTCAGGGGGCCAAGACTTTTCAACCAGCTTCCTAAGGACCTCAGAAACGTAACAGGGGTCAAAGTTGAAGTCTTCAAGAAAAGACTGGATGCCTGGCTCAGGACAGTACCAGATGAGCCGGGCGTGCCTGGCTATGTACGGTGGAGAGCGCAAGAAAGCAACTCGCTCCTCCACCAGGCCAGACCTAGAAGCGGGGCCACCAGCTTGACCTCCGTGTGAAGAGAGACCAACACACGAAACAACATAAGGTAAGGTATACAGGGTGATCAAAAAGTCGATCTGCACCTATATTACTCTGAGAGACAAAAGTGCATACATACAAGAAGTTAGATATTTTAATAAAAAATTATACAATATCGTGCAATATTACAGTAACACAAATTGCACGATATCGTATAATTTTTTATTAAAATATCTAACTTCTTGTATGTATGCACTTTTGTCTCTCAGAGTAATATAGGTGCACATCGACTTTTTGGTCACCCTGTATATATATATATATATATATATATATATATATATATATGTATGGGATGAATTTCACAAACACGTGAAATGAATGAATGCTGCAAACCACAAGGAAAAACAAAAACGATTCCAAGGCCTTTCGTATATATATATATATATATATATTATGGGTTTATCCAGTTTTGGAAATTTATGTATGCCAACCATTTAATTCATCCTACTACACACATTCAACAGAATACATTAATTGCGCTTATTATTAAAATTATAAATCACTTAAAATCAGGTTATACAAATATACTTTAAATATCCATTAACTATCAATTAGCAATTAATATATATTCATATTTAATAATTGGTTAAATTTCGTATGACAAAAAGGCAATCCTTTGCGTTAGTAATTCAATTTTGCCAAACTGAGACTCCATAGTTGCGATACTTCAAGTCAATATTATACGATAATGTATATTTACTTTTATAATGAGTTGGGAGAGAACTCAATGGATAAAACAAATAATTATTGCAGTATATATTCATAGACCTTTGAATTACTATGTAAATAGTCAATTTAAAACTTTAAAGCTGTACTAAACTTGTATGTAAAGGCTTAATTTCAGACTATTCATGTGTATATGTATGTATATATTGGTACATACATACATACACCTATACAAGTATCTCCTGGCAACCAGTATCATCGATAACTATCGGCAATTGTGTGTATGTGAGGCTAGGTTAGCCTAAGCGCGTCATAGCAAACTGTTGAAATATAACTTATTGTTGGTCGCCTGTTTTGTCTGTAATGTTGTTTGTGGTGTGTGCTTATGTGTTTATATAGTGAAATACGGGTACAACTAATTGTGTTTAGTACTTATTAACGTTAATGAACAAATACTGATTAGTATAATAGTATTAATGTGGAAAATAGAACGTAAAATTCTGTTTTAATTAAAAATAAAATATTGAAACGGTTTAAATTATATATACGTACGACACGCAGATTTTACAGTATCAAAGCTATTTCAAACTGCAACAGTACAATTTTCACATTCTCTGCCATTAAAGGCGCATTTTTTAACATATTATGGCCCCATTACAGATACGAATACTTTTAATACAGAAATATTTGTATGTCCTGTATGACGTTATTCTGACAGTCTATTGAGAATTTTTACACTTTAAGGTAAACTTTTATACTTGTATATGGCGATAGTGCGTAAGTTGGCCGTAAATTATTCTTGAAAAAATACTTGGCCGTAAATTATAAATAAAGTAAAATGATTTTTACACATTTAATGTAAAACCTTGTTACTTTTCCATTATATGCCCCCCATCGAAACCAACGGGAAAATTATTTTGTCAACTATACATACACCCTTGACGATTGGTTAGGTTAAGTCGTGATAATTTCGTTAAAACTAACTAAAATATCATGACTTCACCTAACCAATCATCAAGGAGGGCATACAGTTGACCTAACTGGACATTTCGAGGGGGCATATAATGGAAAAGTACCATAAGGCATTACATTAAACGCATAAAAATTATTTTACTTTATTTATAATTTACGGCCAAGTATTTTTTCAAGAATAATTTATGGCCAACTTATGCACTATCGCCCTTTTTACATTTATAGTTTTGATAAAATGAAATAAAATACAGGGTGTTTATAAATTATTTATAAATTAAATTAAATTTGTGAAGATAATTTATGGACACCCTGTATAATATATGCTGTATATTCCGGATTGCGTGTAGTTATTCTTGTTTTGCAATAAAGTACTTATATTTAGTGGGGTGAATACCCGTCCTAAATTCTACTATATTATAGATAGATTAATAGGTAGATAGTAGTTTGTTCAGCTAGTTAGGACGTCCTAGTTTAGCTAGTTATCATCCTGGTGTGTAAAGCTAAACAGAATTCTTGGTTAATCCAAAGAAACGAAGTTCAGATTTGAACAAATCAAACCAAAAAACACCATAAAATGTGTTTTGGTTCAGAAAGGGAGAAAAAGCACTAAAACGAATAATTACTGAATTCTTTACCATAATCAGAAAGTTAACATAGAGAATTTAATATATATATATACACACATATATATATATATATATATACACAGTGAACAAAAAAAGTATTTGAACACACTAAATTTATTAAATAAATTACAACATGAGGCTACGATCTTTATGAGGCCTAAAATAAATAATTACGTACCGCATGGTGAAGAAGTAGGTGTATTTTAAGGTTTATAGAATCAAACCCACAAAAGTTATGTTAAAAATAATATAAATGCGAATGCAAAAAATGTATTTGAACGGACAAAAAAAGTCTTGTAGGACAGTCTGTAGATCTGCTTTGCTTGAAAATTTACGTTTTCTTACTTTAGATTCCAAAAATACTCCATAGATTTTCGATTGGATTCAGATCCGGGGATTAGGGGTGGGGTTATAAGTCTCCGACGGACGTTGTAGAGTAACCATTCTGTAGTTATTCGAGCAGTGTGTTTGGGGTCGTTTATCCTGGAATACATAGGGACTCCCTTAGCCCCAGTTTGTCAACACTTTCCAACAAATTATCACGCAAAATATTAATATACTTCCGAGCATCCATTGTTCTATTTATAAAGGTTAACTTTCCAACACCTTTCGAGGCCATACAACCCCACACCATTACGTGGCCGCCTCCATGTTTAACAGTAGTTCTAGTGTTCTTACGATCTAAGGCAGTATTCTTCTTTCTCCAAACGGTTTTTGCGGCCATCACTTCCAAACAGATTGAACTTGCTCTCGTCGCTGAACACAATGCAATTCCAGAATTCCTTCGGCATGTCGAGATGTTTCCTCGCAAAGTCGAGTCTTTTCTGTCTATTCGCTTCACTGATGTAGGGCTTTCTTCTTGGAGTTCTTCCTCTGAATGCGGCCTTGTGCAAGTAATTTCTCACAGTCTGAGGTGTAACAACTGTCCGGATGTTGATGCAAGATCCGTCGATAAAGTTTGGCTACTAACGAAGGGATTTTTCTTCACTTCTCGGCAGAGTAGCCGTCTATCCCTGGCAGTGAGCGACTTGGGTCGTCCAGATCGACGTCTATTTTCAGTTGAACCAGTCGAATCGTCTGTGTTTACTACATAATACACTGTAGAAGGGTTTTAATTTAAGTAGTTTCGCAATTTCACGGTAGCTGTGCCCTTCATTTCGTAGAAACACTATGTTTTCGCGGACAGTTAACGACAATTCTGTTTTCTTGGGAGACATTGCACTTCGATGTGTATCAGAGGTATCCCAGCACTCAAATGACGTGTAGGATTGAGTATTACTCATATTGGTTCGGGTGATAGTTTGTTGGACTTGATCTAATGTTTGTAGGAGTATTGTTTTACTGCTTGTGTGGAACCGAGTAAAGCCGTTCAAATACATTTTTTGTATTCGCATTTATATTATTTTAACATAACTTTTGTGGTTTGATTCTATAAACCTTAAAATACACCTACTTCTTCACCATGCGGTATGTAATTATTTATTTTAGGCCTCATAAAGATCGTAGCCTCATGTTGTAATTTATTTAATAAATTTAGTGTGTTCAAATACTTTTTTTGTTCACTATATATATATATATATATATATATTATATATATATATATATAAAATGGCTAATATATGGATAATAACCGCCTCGGCGTTCAGAAATAATTTTATCAAAAAATTCAGTGAAAAGATCGAAAAATATTTGTGTGGTGTTTTTAATGCAAATTAGTATTAACCGAGTTAGAGGCATTATGAAACGACCAATAAGCAGTGAATATGACGTAACACCCCTGACCAATCATATTGTAACATTTTGAATTGGATATTTCTAGCCCGCATCTACTTTCCCGCGCTTCTAGTTTGAACCAGGGTTGTCAGATTGGCCCATTTGGGGCCAAATTTCACAAATTTGGCCCCAGTAAAATGTATTTGGCCCCTTATTGGCCCTTTTTGCAAATGTATCCCAATTCCAATTTAGACCAAATAGAGGCACAATATAGAAAAATTAACTTTGTCAACTGGAAAGAAGTTTTTGCAGAATCTATTCCTGATGATGCTAAATTTTGGAAAGGTGTTCTCAAACATGGTAGTTTCAATGAACTTGCTCTTTATGCACTCCAATGTTTAGTTACAACTGCATGGTAAGGCTTTTTCATATAATTTACTAGCGGAGTGCTGCCCCTTTTTGGCCCTTTTTGATGCTCAATCTGACCCCCATGAGATAAAAAAAAGTCTGGCAACCCTGGTTTGAACCTGATCCTCAGTTAGGTAGGTTTGGTTAGGTTAGGTTTTGGTACTTGTAGGTTATCTTCTCCCACCCCACCAATTTTGACAGAATATTTTCGTTAAAACTAACGAAAATATCACGACTTAACCTAACCAATTATCAAGGGCGTACAGTTAATCTATTATTAATTATAACATTGTTTGTTTCTGGAATAGTATTTACTATGACGCATAAATACAAAGTATAAAAATATATATTTATTAAAACAAATTTTTAGTTACTCTGGAGGCCAAAATGCAACTATAGAACCAAGTGTGGCTTCAAAGAGATCTTGACCATGTAGTCTGGATCGCCACAGATTTTCACACAAATACGAATTTAGCATTTGCCGGTGTGTGCCGTGTTGCCTTTTGTTTTGCTCCTTTGCGGAGCGCCGCATCCTTTCCACATTTTGGGTATGTGCCCTAGTAGTTGGGTCCACAAAGTTAATACTGTGGTTTACCGTATAATACGTGTGTAGTTGGCTATATCCTCGCCATTCGTCCGATACAACTGTCGTACCGGGCAATATAGCTTCCTGTCTGTATTATCGGTAATAAAGTGGCAGCAGAGCGATTGGTCAGGATTGGTTTGAATGCCCAGTTCAACCGGGCATTCAATCTAATAGATCAACTGGACGCCCTTGATAATTATTTAGGTTAAGTCGTGATATTTTCGTTAGTTTTATCGAAAATATTCTGTCAAAACAAAATTGGAGGGGGGGGCGAGAACCTACAAGTATCTAGGTTTTTAGTTAGGTTTTGTTTAATTTTTATCCTTTTTTTTCGATTCTGACCATCTTATTTTGTGCAAATGAGGTTAGGTTAGCCCGTAACTCTGTTAATACTCATTTGCACAAAGAACACTACGGTATAGGTATAAATATTTTTAATTTTTACTGAATGTTTTGATGATAAAATTATTTCTGAACGGTTGGGTTTGAACTCCAACTGTCTTCTCCTTTTGCAAATCACACTACATTTGAGGGGGATTTGTTGGAGTAGATAATTGCTCTATATTCTCTTCGTATCCTCATAGCCAGCAATTCGTGGTTGGTCAGAGACCTTGCACAGGAACCTCTTGAGATTATTCTTGAAATTATTTCGGTTGGTGCTTTCCGCACTAACCTTCTGCACTCGAGGCAATGGCAGTATTTCAGTCAAATCTATGGGACAGACATCGGAAGATTTGAATGAAATGCTGCCAGCATCCCCAGTGCATTGGTATTGTTAGGGAAAATAGCTCTGAACGCTAAAGCGTTGTATGTTCCCTCGGGCATTTAAATATGCACCAAGTTGTGCTAACTTTTACCTTGTAGCGTAATGGTCATTCGCCCTAGATTTATACTCAAGGTGTTCGGTTTGAATCACGCATGATAATTCCCCCCCTCCAATATATGTATATATAAACACCAAAAATTTAATTTCCTAAACGAGTTTGGGTGAGCAGGCAGACCCGCGGCGACCGCGACACGATTCGCGTCACGGTCGCTGCAGTGTGGGGTTCCCATTCTGTCAATGTAAAATCACACGTGACTTGAGTCGTGAGTCGCAAGACGATCCTGTGTGCAGCGATGTAAGACACATTCATTCATGTCCAACTCTCTAACGCAAGGGTTAATCGGTATTTTCAATCTTTCATCAACTCAACTGGTCAACTTTGGAACACACTTCCTGAATCCATCTTCCCCCCCGTGTATAACGTCAATCTTTCAAACGCAGTAGGTCGGGGGCATCTCGAAAACGCTGGACCTTGATTTTGGCCCTCTTCTATGGAAGGGGTGTTTTTGCGGGCATTCGCCCTTGGCCCCTCCTTTCTGCATTAAAAAAACATAGACATCCTGGTGCGTCAGCTAAATCCAACTCCTGCGGCGCTTCATACGCCATGCGTCGTGGTGCTTCCAATCTTTGCAGAAATAGGAGACAGGCCCGAATTTACATGCCTCTAACAAACTTCCTAAGTTCCAGCCTACTTGCAGCCACTTCTCGTACATCGCTCAGATCAAGTCCACGCTTACTTACGCAATCATTTACAACCTTTTCGTCTTTTCACTCCTCCTCCTACATTAGCAAACACATTCATACATTCTTTTCACAACTCTATCATCTTCCATTCTTTTAACATGTCCTGACCACCTTAACACATTTTCATCAATTTTCACTTCCACCAACTTCTCAACACGCATCTTCCCAGAACCACACGATTTCTCACACTATCAATCCGGCGCACGCCATACATACTTCTCACTCGGCTTATATTTTTGTCCGGAATCGTGCAAAATCTGTTCTTCGACCCGCCAAAAATTCCTTCATCAGACAAAAATGTGAAAACCTATCCAATTCTAATTCTTCTCGTTCTTTCTGGAACTTAGCCAAGAACCTCTCCAACAATTTTACTTTTCTTTCCATCTTTTTCATTCCCACGGCTCGCTTGCCGTCTCTTATAAAACTGAACTTTTCGCTCAAACTTTCGCCTCCAACTCAACCATGGATGATCCAGGTTGCTGTTCCTCCATCTCCACCTCCCTCTTATTAAATTGTGTCTGAAATTAGAATCTCTCCCAAAGATGTTTATTCTGCCCTATCTGGGCGCAACTCTAGGAAGGCCTACGATCTACAGATCTACAGAAGCTAAGGCTAACAAAGACCCTAAGATCCACTCTAAGGTTAGCCCGAAAGAAAGGAAAGAGTAGGGGGTTAAGAGAAGAGAATAAGGGGTTAAGTAAGTAGCAACACCTATCACTCGTGGGTTAACATTCCTGTTGTCCTCAAGAACTGTGCTTCTGTGATGATACCCTGCCTAGGTAAACTCTTTCGTCTTTGTCTTTCAGCTGGTACTTTTTCTTCCTGCTGGAAGTTCGCTTTCATTCAGCATGTCCCAAAGAAGGGTGACCGTTCTCAACCCTCCAACTCTCGTCCAATTGCTTTGACTTCTTGCCTTTCTAAAGTTTTTGAATCTATCCTTAACAGGAAGATTCTTAAACGCCTCTTCTCACAATCTCCTTTCAGATTGTCAGTATGGAGTCTGCAAGGGACGCTCCACTGGCAATTCCTTCAATATCTCTGACTCTTGGTTATCCTTCTTTCGAGATTTCTATGAAACCTTTGCTATTGCGTTAGACCAGTGCCCTTCAACCTTTTTATGCCTACCGCCCACTTTTACTATTTTTATGTGAGATAAATTAGCCAACCGCCCACCAAAATTAAAAATCCAACAAACATATATTAAAAATTATGTATGGTACATTATATATATTATATAATAAAACATTATGCATTTACCTTTAATTTAGTGAGATCCTTGTGCTTGATGCTTAGAAACTAAATTCCGAATGTTTGGCTCGAATTTAGTGAGGAACAAACGAATGTCCCCTCTTTCAGGGATTTTTAAAGCATTCCTGTTTTTGGTAAGAATGTGATTCACAGCACTAAAACCTGATTCAACTAGGTACGAAGTAGGAAAAGCGATCAGTAATTTAAAAATCTTTTTCCACATATTGGGATATACATTTGACATCTTTTTATTTTGCCAAAGCTGCATATAACCACCGTTATTGAAATTTCCCTTGCTTTCCTCATCATGTCTGAGTTCTAATAGCTCCTCTTGACATGTTACATCAGCTTCAGTAACATTTGCAGTAAACGGGTTTACCATCCAATCATATACTTCCATGGTTAAAACATCACTGAATCGAGTTTCAAAATCCTTTTCAAGTTTATTGAGATGATCAATAAACCTTTGTGTATCAATTGTTGTTATGTCATCCTTAATAGATAACAATTCTGGAAACTGGTGAAATTCCCTTTTTGAAAGATTGTGACTGAATAAATCCAGCTTTTCAATGAATAATGAGATAACTTTTTGGCAGTTCATGAGTGTCATATTGGCTCCTTGAAGCTGCAAATTACAATCATTGCATTTCTTAAATATTCCTGCCAAATAACAAGCATCATTTTTTATCATTTTTAACTTTTGGCTAAGATCAACTTCATTTTGGTCTTCTAGAAACTGCACTACGCTCTCATATAGTTCAACAAAACAAGTTAAACATGCACCCTTCGAGAGCCATCGGACCTGTGTGTGTAATAATAACCTAACAAATTGTTCATCATTGTCATGGTCATGACACAACTGACGAAACATTCGATCATTTTTTGCATACAATATTGTAAATTTTGTTGAATTTTACAAGAATTTTATAAATTTTCTTGCCGCCCACCTAAAAGCTCAAATCGCCCACTAGTGGGCGATATCGCCCAGGTTGAAGACCGCTGCGTTAGACATACCAGAAGCTTTTGATAGTCTAGCACAAATCTTTAATTTCGTAACTGCCCTCCTTCGGTTTATATCTTTCTATCTGTACCTTCATCTCTGATTTTCTTTCTGGCTGCGGTTGTAGATGACCACTGTTCTTCTTCAAGAACTACTGATAGTGGTGTCACTCAGAATTCTGTTCTGTGACCCACTCTTACTTTTACTTATTAATGATCTTTTAAGTCGCACTTCTTGTGCTGTTCATTCCTATGCCGATGATTCTACCCTTCACTTCTCCACCCTCTTCCCAAAGCGTCTCTCTCAATAGTCACTCCATGATTTGTGTACGATGACTATGGTGCACCTGACCTCTGATTTTTCCATCATCTCTAATTGAGGCAGAGAAAACCTTGTGGTTTTCAGTGCCTCAAAAACTCGGTTTCTTCATCTGTCTACTCGTCACAATCTTCCACGCAACTATCCCTTTACCTTCAACAATACACAACTGAATCCTTCCTCTTCTCTTAACATTCTTGGCGTTTCCTTTCTTGTGATCTTTCCTGGAAAGATCACGTATACTCTCTAAAGCAGCTTCTCAGAGGTTAGGTGTGCTGTAACGGCTCTGCAGTTCCTTCACCCCAACTCAGTTGCTCTCTCTGTACAAGGGTCTTGTCCAATCCTGTATGGAGTAGGCTTCTCATGTGTTGGGTGGCTTATGACACAGCTCTACTTGATCGAGTGTAATCAAAGACTTTTCGTCCCATTAGTTCCCGCCTCTCACTGACTGTCTTTAATATATATTATATATATATATATATATATATATATATATATATATATACAAACTCAGAATGGGAAGCTATATTTATGGGATCTCTTTGCGAGAGACCCGTTGCCCACGTCGGGCTAAAATCATGAAAAGAAAAAACTATGGTATTTGTCATTTACCATTACTTATTCGGACTATAGTGGATTTAATTTTCCCAGAAGAGTTCCTTGTTCCATGCACGGTCTGTGTTTAACATATATATATATATATATATATATATATATATATATATATATATATATATATATATATATATATATATATATATAAATAATCCGCAGGGGGATAAAGGTTATGCACATTTCTTTTGGGTGTTGTAAACTTTATACTTGGAGTGACAGCCCTCCGGTCCCGAGTCGTGGGATTCTAGAGAAATTGGCTGCCAGTTTCTTTAGGTTCTCTCTCTCTCTCTCTCTCTCTCTCTCTCTCTCTCTCTCTCTCTCTCTCTTTCGGGAGGGCGGGTGAAGTCTGTTATACAATCCTGTCCCGTGTGTTACTAGGACCCCTCCCATCCCTACTCTGTCCGTTTAGCTTAGGTTAAGGATGCTATCCTCTGACTGAAAAAAAAAAATTCTTTTATATTAAGTGTTTTTCTCTTCTTTTATTAGGATCCTACTGCTACCTCATGCGTGGGAAGAGAGGCTTTCGAACCTCTATAAATAACACCATTTAACGCTCGTAGGTTGTGAGAGACTGGGATGGAGGGGTCACAGGCGTAGGGGCGCGATGAATGGAGTGAGGCTAGTGCCCCGTTAAGCCCATTCCTAACGCGTAATGGCCTGACCAGCCCCCTGCGACCGTTCTCTGGTGACCAATTGATGGTGCTTGGCTGTACTGCTTTTAGGTGAGAGAGCTTTACTGCCCAGCTGGCTGCCAGGACAGCGTAAACTCTCGGGCGTAGCCTCTGGGTCTGGTGGGATATCTTTTGAACACTGGATTCTAAGAGTCTGGCCGCTTGTGAGTGACTAGTAAGACTTAGTAAGGGGCTGCATCTCGCTGTCGCTCCTGGCGGGAAATCCGTGACGCCTGCGTCGCGGTTTGTCAGTTGGTAGCTGCGACACGTTTGGGACTGTCCGGCCTGGGGAGACCCTTGGTCGGTGCGACAGCAGCGAGAGGTGTAGTCTTCTGGATGGGATGAACGTCACTTGCAATTCGGCGGATGCGTCTAAGCGCGGGAAGAATTCACCCTCCCCTCCTTTTTTATATACTGGTCAGAACGTTTTTGATAGTTTTCATTGCTAAAACGTTTTATTTTATTCAATGTGTTCAGAGTTCGAAAAAAAAAAGTTACAATGACTGGACAGCAGAAACTGAAGGCTGAATGTGCGAGGTGTGAAGTAAACCAGTGGGTGACGAACTTCAAAGAAGCCTGCTTCGAGAAGATCAACCACTCCAGCATGTGCCACTTTTGTGAACTCATGCGGTTTTACGAGAAGCTAGAGGAGAGGGTCCTGCGGCTCGAGTCGTCCAGACCGGCTGTTGGAGGTGCGGCGGTCACTGACGCGGCTGCGCCCTCCACCCCCGAGCTCATTGATAGGATAGCTGCCGTGGAAAGGCGGTCCAGCGATGGACTGAACAGAGCTCGGGACCGCGGAGAAAGGGTAGAGGTGCAACCGGGGGCCAGGGTACAAAATCAGTGTCAGGAATCGCCAGCGACCCACATGGAATGCACGGAACCGCGGCCCAAGGTGGAGGGCGTAAAGAAGGGGCCTACTGATGGCCTAAAGAAGCCGAAGGATGTAGCTGCCGGTCGTGGTGGGTTGGGTAGTGTAAGGCTAAGTGCGGCCGAGTCTATGGGTGGCGACGGGTATCGAAAGGTCTCGGGCAAGAAGGCTGCGAAGCCGAACCGCTTTAGTCTCCTGTGCGCGAAGGAGGAAGACACCGTTTTAATTGGGGACTCGCAGATTAGGGGCCAGGAGAAGTACTTTGCTTCTGCAAACCGAGACAGGAGGAAGGTAAGGTGCTTATGCAGTCGGGGAACGGCACACATAAGGAAGGAATTAGAGAAGCTGCGCGTGGCTAGTCGGAGGACTGCGATCGTTGTCCACGCTGGTGGCAACGACCTTTTCCTCAAAGGCGGTAGATAGGTTCAACGGAAGGGATCATCACCGAGATCATGTCTCTTGCGGATGATCTAAAACTTAGACAGACAGGGGAATGTTGATAGATATTTTACCGCCGATGAATGCCAGTGACCACGCGCTCAGTAAGGTCATTGGCATCAACGAGAGGGTGCAAGACTTGTGCGTCCCTCTTCGCGTGAGGTTTGTTGACACGTTTACAGGGAGGTGGGACCTGTATCAGAGCGATGGTGTCCACCTCAATGTCAAGGGTAAAGGTGTGCTAGCCACGCTGCTTGACCGGCACCTATATCGTATGGTGAGGTCAAGCCGGGATTGATGATGGGGCCCCACCGGGAAGAGATGATGTTGAGCCGGCGGCGGACGTACCTTCAATTGAAGGGTGCGTCCAGGTGGGTGACCCTCCTTCCCCGTTGGAGGGGGCTCAGCCTCCTGTGGAAGTTGCCCCCTCGTTGGTGAGGGGCTCTTCAACTCCCGACAGCCCTGGCTGTTCGGGAAACGGGTCGTGCTAGGCGGCGGTCAGAATAGGCAAGGCTCCCTCCGTGCAATGCTTTTTAATGCTAGGTCGATTAGGAATAAGTTTTGCGAGGTACGGGCGCTCTTAGCATCAGAATACCAGGATATCGTTGCTATCACCGAGTCCTGGATTCATACTGATCGTAGGGACTACGTTGGGGAGTTCGAAATTCCAGGGTATAGAATGTTTCGCAAAGACCGCACCCGTCGGGAGGGTGGGGAGGGGTACTAATATACGTGAGGGACACGTTGAGTTCGGTTGACTGTCAGTTCCGATCGGAACGGGAGCTGCTTGGCGTCGATCTCAACGTGGGAGGGACGAACTATAGGTTAATCTTGGTGTACAGACCTCCGCATCTCGTCCTCAAGGAGGATACAGCCCTGTACACCGAACTCAGTAGCCTGCTAGGGGATAGGGTGTGTGTAGTTTTAGGAGACTTCAACTGTCGCGGCATAAAGTGGGAGAGGACTGCTGATGCTGAAGGGAGGAGGCTCGTTGACTTTGCTGATGAGAACTTCCTCGCTCAGTGGGTCAATAAGCCTACACGAGGCGAAAGCGTTCTAGACTTAGAATTCACGTCCGAAGACAACCTCGTCACTGGCCTCACCGTTGACGAATCGTTGGGCGTGAGTGATCACAGACTCAGTCTGACTAGGTTCCGTATGTGCGTCCCTCGGATGAAACGTAGTAACTCGAGAGGCAGTAAGTTTGATCTACGGCGCGCGGACTTTGTTAGATCCGGGATAGCGTAGGTGAGATGGGGTTAGAGGTCGGCGGCGATGTTGAGGGAGTGTGGAGTGTATTCCGGGACGAGTTTATGGTGTTGCAGTCTGCTGCCATACCCTCAAAACCGGTCACCACTGCTTCAACGCAGCCTAAGTGGTTCAGTCGTGACATTGCTTCGGCTATCCGAAATAGGAAAGTAGCGTATAGGAGGGCGAAGGCCAATCGTTCCCATGAGAACACTGAACCGTATGTCCGCCTGTGTAGGGAAGGCGAAGGTTAGGCTAGCGAATCGTAATGAAGAACTACGGGTGGCAAGCCTCTGCAAGGGGAACCCTAAGGAGTTCTTCAGTAATGTTAATAGTAGAAAGCCCATTAGAAGCGGACATCGCTAATGTGCTTAATGAGTACTTTGCGGGAGTGTTCACCAGGGAGGACACCCGCTTCATCCCCGAGCCAGACGTCAGACACGAAGGTGCTGGCCTGGATAGTGTTCGATGTACCGCGACAGTCGTTGCCGATGAATAGACAAACTGAGCGTTTAAGGCTCCTGGGCCAGACCAGTTTCTCCCAGAGGTTGCGGAGGTGCGGACCAGGTGGCTCCCCACCTGGCTACAGTCTTCAACAAATCGTTAGAGACGGGCCAGGTGCCTGGTGACTGGAAGGAAGCCAATGTGACCCCTATCTTTAAGAAAGGGGATCACGAAAGTCCAGGGAACTATCGTCCCATTAGTCTCGCTTCACTTGTAGGTAAATTATTAGAGGGGATAATAGCGGATAGGATCGTTGACCATTTGGATTCCTTCAAGCTGCTTTGGGACTCCCAACATGGGTTTAGACGGTATAGGTCGTGTCTCACCAACTTGCTCGAGTTTTTCCACGTCATGTTGAGGGAGTATGACAAGAGTAGGGCGATTGATATACTTTATCTCGACCGACTTCCAGAAAGCCTTTGATAAGGTACCTCACCGCCGGCTAATGGCGAAAGTGCGCGCGCTGGCTATCGGTGGGGAAGTAGGTAGGTGGATTGAAAACTGGCTGCGGAATAGGCGGCAGAGGGTTGTAATTAAAGGGGTTAGTTCGGATTGGGCCTCGATCACTCGTGGGGTTCCTCAGGGTTCCGTTTTGGGGCCAATGTTGTTCATCATTTACATAAATGATATCGATGGTGGCATCATCAGTCAGATCGCCAAATTCGCTGATGACACCAAGCTTGGGGCCAATGTTGGGACGCCCGAAGCGATCGAGCAACTGCATGCGGACCTTGGTAGGATAGGAGAGTTGGTCCAATAAATGGCAAATGCCGTTTAACTTGGGTAAATGCAAAGTGATGCACATTGGCTACGCCAATCTCAAGTCGGACTACTCGATGTTGGGGAGTAATATCGAAGCGACTGATTTGGAAAAGGACTTGGGTGTGCTAATTAGCAGCGACCTTAAGTTTACGAAACAGTGCGTAGAGGTGGAAAAGAAAGCCCAGAAGCTGTTGGGTTATATCAGGAGGCAATTTCAGTTTCGGAACAAGGAGATTGTGCTCTCTGTACAATTCCCTGGTTTGGCCGCACCTGGAGTATGCTGTGCAGTTCTGGTCGCCCACCCTTAGGAAAGATATTTAGAGGCTGCAGCGAGTGCAGGCGAGGGCCACAAAGTTAATCCCTTCCGTTAGGCATATAGGCTACAATCGACGCTTACGCGCCCTGAACTTGTTTTCGCTGTAAACTTGGAGGCTGCGCGGTCAACTCATCAAGGTTTTCAAGCTCTTAAGCGGGTTCAACGATGTCGATTTTAGAAGCATGTTTAGTTTAAATGATAACCCAACTCTCAACAATGGTTGGAAGTTGGATTTGAAACGGTTTAGGACTAGTGTGTGTGGGAATTACTTTACGTATAAGACCTGTGACACGTGGAACAGGTTACCTTCAGAAGTTGTGAACAGTTCCTCTGTGGATCAGTTCAAGAAAAGATTAGACCAAATCTTGCACACTCTTTGAGGGTGTAGAAAATTTTCCCTGGCACCTGTTGCCATTGATACCTCCTCGGTATGGGCCGCAAGGCCTTTTGAGGTACTTCTTTCCTTGTAACACACACACTTTCTTTCAAAACTGTGCTCTTCAATGCTAAGTCAATTAGAAACAAACTAATGGAATTTATAGCGCTAGTCAAAACTGAGAACTTTGATATCATAGGAATAACAGAATCTTGGATTCATTCTGAAACAAGGGATTTTGTAGAATTTGAAATGGTAGGTTACAAAATGTTTCACAAAGATAGGAACGGAAGGGAAGGCGGCTGTGTACTTTTGTATGTTCGGGACTTCCTGCACCCGGTAAACAGTAATATCGTATATGCTCATGAAATGTTGGGAATTGATCTAAACCTAAATAATAAAGTAGTGCATCTACTTCTAGTATATAGGCCACCTCACTACCCCGTTGATAAGGATATAAACTTGTATAACCAATTAAGCAGAGTGAATAATAAGATCAGTTTGATTTTTGGTGATTTTAATTGTGGTAATATAAATTGGGAAAACAAAACAGCTGATGCTGAGGGCTCAAGACTGTTGGAATTTGCAGATGATAACTTAAGTCAATGGGTTGACGGTCCTACAAGGGGTAATAATAAACTAGACCTCATATTCACGAACGAAGCTGACCTAGTCTCTAACCTGACTATTAGTGAAAATTTGAGTAACAGCAATCATAATTTGATTAGATTTGACCTCAGGGTTCCAGTTAATACACGCGAAAAGACTCGTGAAAGACTAGAATTCTCAAGAGCAAATTTTGAAAGCTTCCGAAGTAGTTTAGACACACTTGAAGTTCTAATAAATGAGGATGTCAATGTCACCTGGAGCTCATATAGGGATCAATTTAGAATATTACAGAACACTTTTATACCAACTAAAATGGTTTCCTTGTCAACAAAGTCGCCGAAATGGTTTAACAACGAAATTAGCAGTGCTATTACGGGAAGAAATAGAGCCTACAAACTACTAAGTCGCATTTCAGCCAGACTA
This sequence comes from Bathynomus jamesi, assembly GCA_023014485.1. Taxonomy (NCBI): domain Eukaryota; kingdom Metazoa; phylum Arthropoda; class Malacostraca; order Isopoda; family Cirolanidae; genus Bathynomus; species Bathynomus jamesi. The sequence continues at coordinate 224,066 of JAJOZX010004870.1, read as the reverse complement.
ATTCAGAAAACTATATAAACCTACGTAGGAGGGTTAAGTCCTTAAGTTAACCCTAAAGAATTTTTTGCCCATGTTAATAGCAGAAAGACAATTAAAAATTATGTAGGCCCCCTAAAAGACAGAAATGGCGTACTGAAATTCGGTGATAAAGATATAGCTAATATGTTAAACGAGTTCTTCGTTAGTCTTCACGGAGGAAGACACAATAGAAGTGCCAAGTCCTCGGATTACATATGACGGTGACCAGCCCGTAGAGACCTAAGTTTTACGAAAAATGAGGTACAGCAATTAATTGATAAGATATACAAATCACCTGGCCCCGACTTATTTCTTCCAAGGGTATTAAAAGAGGTTAGCCACAATGTTGTTGACGACTTAGTAACCATATTCAAACAATCAATCGAGTTAGGGAAAGTTCCAACCGACTGGAAGTTAGCAAATGTAACACCAATCTTTAAAAAGGGTGATAGGGAAAATCCTTGTAATTACCGCCCGATCAGTTTAACATCAGTTGTCGGCAAACTGTTGGAATCCACCATTACAAAGCGTATTGTGTATCACCTTGAATCTAACAATATAATTTTTTATTCTCAAATATGGATTTAGGCGACATAGATCCTGTCTGACAAACCTGTTAGTTTTTCCATAATATGCATACGCTGTACGATGCAAGTAGGGCAATAGATATAGTGTATCTCGACTTTCAAAAAGCCGTTGACAAAGTCCCTCACGCGAGATTGATGGCTAAAGTCAAAGGACTAGGAATCACTGGGCTCGTTTCCAACTGGATTGAGGATTGGTTGAAAGACAGAAAGCAGAGAGTGGTAATAAATGGAGTGGCTTCGGAGTGGGCGCCCGTCACCAGTGGTGTCCCACAGGGTTCCGTTCTGGGTCCTTTACCTTTTATTATCTATATTAACGATATAAACGTCGGGCTTCTAAGTACAATCTCCAAATTTGCAGACGATACGAAATTAGGAAGTAGTGTAGGTACTGAGGAGGGCGTAAGAACGCTTCAGAACGATCTTGACAGGTTGGGCGAATGGTCTGCTACTTGGCAGATGCCATTCAACTTGGACAAACGTAAGGTAATGCACATAGGTTATAAAAACCTGAAGACCGATTACTCTTTCTTGGGAAAGAACTTGACTGAGACCGATCTAGAGAAAGACTTAGGAGCGAGCGCGGCGAGCCCATACAGCTGGGGGTCCGGGGGCACTGTAAGCCCCCCGGGAAATCTTTTGAAATCTGACCAATTTCAGGGATATTTTGAGGTCATATGCACTGGATATTAGGATATATTCCAAGGTTGAAGATGCAGTATTTCCAGTGTCATTAGATATACGACATCCAGTACGATCAATAAAAATAGCTAACAACTGGAATGATTAACTAAAAAAAAGTTAACAACTGGTACGCCGTGGTGACTGTTTCACCAGATCTTTATAGGCTAGCATTGCCTCAGTCGAAGCTAAAAGAAATGAAGCAGTTAATGATTCTTTCTCATATTTCTTCTAGGGGTGGGAATTAAAATTTCATGACGTTAGAGATTTGTAAGTTCGGATTTATTTGAAAAAGTGAGGGAACGCCGTTCCGTCTACCAAAAAAAGTAAGGGAACGCAGTTCCCACGCGTTCCCACAGCACTACACCACTGCTTAGGAGTCTATATCAGCAACGATCTGAAATCGTCGAAGCACTGTACAGAAGTCGAAAAGAGGGCCTTAAAAATATTAGGTTATATTAAAAGACAGTTCCAGTTTCGGAACAAGGAGACTGTAATGTGTGTCTATAATTCACTAGTCAGACCTCAACTGGAATACTGTGCGCACTTTTAGTCTCCACCCCTCAGGAAGGACATAGAAAGGTTAGAAAGAGTACAAGCAAGGGTGACAAAATTGATCCCTTCAATGAGAATGCAAAGCTACCAACGGAGATTGGAGCGCCTAAATCTGTTTACCTTAGAGACGAGGAGGTTGGCGGGGTCAGCTTATTCAAGTCTTCAAGATGCTCAATGGAATAGACAGGTTAGATTACAGAAACTTATTCTCACTTAATGCGAATCCGACAAGAAATAATGGGTTTAAACTGGAACGAAAGACATTTAGGACCTCTGTCTGCGGGGATTTCTTTTCCTATAAAATAGTTAATATCTGAAACCAACTTCCCTCAGAGGTTGTTTCTAGTCGAAGTGTAAATGTGTTTAAAAATAGGCTAGACAAAGTACTGAATACTCTCATAGTTTAAGACTAAAACATAACATAACAACAACATAACATAACTATGCAGGCGTTCGCTCGCACAGTGTCTTTGTGAGCATGCTAAATATAGAGCTGTTTATATATTCTCCACTTTCCTGTAAAATTTCCTTGGCTACTTTTCAAGGGTCAAGGTATTTTTTTCAACCTTTTTCCGTACCTGCCTCTAGCAGGGAGGGAGCGGAGGGTGGGGAGAGAGCCTTCTACTTTTCTATCCAGTTTTCTACTACGGCTAGGATAGTTGAAAGAAAAATAATAACAGGAACCTCCCAGAGTGGACCGGAAGGTCTTTGAGGCTTCCTCTTGTCCTTCTCTCTCTCTCTCTCTCTCTCTCTCTCTCTCTCTCTCTCTCTCTATTATAATGGACACTACTCTCTTGAAATCTCTAACTGTATGCCTCCACCTTTAAGGAGAGCACGCAGCACCAGACTTTCGACACCTTCTCATTCCCTTTCTGTTCATTTCCCCAACGCAAGTCTCAAGGGTTAATCGGTATTCTCGATGTTTCATCTGCTCAACCGGTAAACTCTGGAACAATCTTCTTCAATCCATCTTTCAAACGCAGTGCTTCCAAGCATCTCGAAAACTTTGGATCTTAATTTGTGTCCCTCCTTCTTCTTCTTCCTCTATGGGAGGTGGGGTGTTTTTGTGGGTATTTGCCTTTGGCCCCTCCTTCTTCTTCCTCTATGGGAGGTGGGTGTTTTTGTGGGTATTTGCCTTTGGCCCCTCCTTTCTACATAAAAAAGTTATCCATCTCAACTGCTTTTATTCTTGGCCCCTTTCATGCAACATTGTCGGTATAAACACGCCTTCATGTAGGCATCTCGCGGCATCTCTATGCTTTCAGCGCATCTGCCACTTTTCTCCCTTGATTCACTCTACTACCAATTTCATCCGCACTCTTATTACCTCTTTTGTTCAAAACACCTCCCAAATACTTAACTCTCCACCACCACTAGTGTTTCACCATTACTTGGCAGTTCGAATTTCCCTCGCTCTCCACAGTGAACTACTTGTTTTTACCCACATTCACTTTCAACAGTGTTCTCTCTCTCACACACTAACGCAAAACTCTAAACAACCTCTTTCTTATCACACCAACTCTGAGCGAATAACGCGGCATTATCCGCAAACAACAGATTCCCCAGACCCCACCTATTCCCATCACGTGCCAGATTCATTCATAAACAGATTAAACAGCCGCGGAGACATCGCGCATCTTTGACGAACACCAGCACTTTTATAAAACCATTGACTTGTTTTTTTATTTACTCTTGTATATACCCTGCTTCCATCATAGAAATTCTTCAGCGTGTCCATGAGTGGACCGCCAGTCCCATACATACGCAAGACCCGTCACAGTGCTTCTCTGTTCACTCATTCGTACGCTTTCTCGAAGTTTATAAAAGCCACGTATACGTTGCAATCCTTTTCACGCGCTTTCTCAGTCACTCGTTTCACTGCGAACACTTGATCCATACAGCCTCTTCCACCTCTGAACCATCCTCGTTCATCACTTACCAAGCATTCCGTAATTTCATGAACCCTTTCTACCATTATGGTAACGTACATATTCCTCACTACACTCAAAAGACTCGTACCTTTTATAGTTCTTACATTCACTCCTTTCATTTTGTAAGGTGGAACACTTACTACTTTCTTCCATTCTTCAGGCACACTCCCATTTGTGTGCACCACAACCACGCTGACCTTTTCAAAACCCCATACGTAATCATTTCTCCATATATCCCATCCACACCTGCCCCTCTTTCAGCTCGCGAAAGGCGCTTTCACTTCTTCCATGGCAATGTTCTCAAGCATTCTGTCACACGACCTCCCCACACCATCATATATATATATTTGCACTCTTCTCATCTCTTCCACCCATCAAATATTCCTTCAATCTGTTCCATTGATCCACATCTACCGTGAGCATTCTTCTATTTTCATCCCATACTCTCAAACTTACTTTCTTAGTTTAATTTCTGCACTTCCACACTTCCTTCCAGAACAACTTCCTATTCTCTACATAATTCTCATTCATCCTTCTTTCTAACTCTTTACTTTACTTTACTCTACCCGCAACAAAAAAAAAGTCCCAAACCAAGACATCAATTTGAACATTTGGTTCAGTTCTAATCTATTACTTTTGTAAATTTAATTTAAATAATTTTTCCAATGGGACCAGACTTATGGGACACCCTGCGTATATATATATTATTGTTCATAAGAATGTAGTGTTCACTGCATACAACAATAAAAGTTTGACAACAGTTTTATGGCAAATAAAATTGAATGTTTTTTTTTTTTAAGATTTTAATAAAAACTTTCCTGTTTTTTTTTTCCACCATAATTAATTTTGAAAGAGATGGAATGTCGGGTTTTTTTGGGGGTTTTTATTTTTCTTAATTGTTCTTTTCGTATATTTTTGTTTTTCTGTTTTTAATATGGTGAGGTAATGTTGCGCGCATTTTCATTAAAAACTTCTGGTCCGGAATATATTAATCTTTGTCACTGAGCGCCAGTGTTCGTTCAATTTAAGAACTTTTTAAATTGCAGGTGCTCCATATTTTAATGGTGGTTTATTTCATTCGCGTGTGCACACACACACACACACACACACACACACACACACACACACACACACACACATTAATTTTCTATATGTAGTTATATTTTATCCGTTAGAGTAGCTTAGTGGTCGAGCGCCTGGTTATTTTAAGGTCTCTCATGGGTTTCAGCTTCAACAATTGATGTGTTTTTCTGGGTCCCACCCTTGATGGGGTATAGGTGTTCGAATTCCACGTAAAGTTGTAGGTCCCCTCCATTATATGACCTACAATTTTCTCAAGAAAACTGAGCAACACGACTTATTATTAACAATTTTCTAAACAATTAGTTTCTGTGAACTTGAAATATAATGTACAGAGCTGGGCAGTCGCGTTTTTTTTTGCGGTACTGCGGTACTACCGTGTTGGTCGGTACCGCGGAAAGTACCGCGGGAAATTTGAATGCGGTAGCGGTACTGCTGTACTTTCAGCGATCCTTTGCGGTACTGCGTTATGCGGTACCGGTTTGGTAGTGCGGTAGTAGTACCGCAGTACCGCAAAAAAATGGGCAAAAAAACGCAAGTGCCCAGCTCTGAATTAATGTAGTCTATCCTTTTTTAATGTAACCTAACCTGACCTAACTTTGCCTAATTTAATTTAGACTTGCTTTGAAAAGTCAACGTGTTTTCGTGTATCCTCGTAAAATGCATATATTTCCAATCTCTCTCTCTCTCATAATATAATATATATATTATATATATATATATATGAGAGAGAGAGAATATATATATATATATATATATATATATATATATATATATATGCATTTCACGAGGGTATAAAGCACGTTGACTTTTCAAAGCAAGTCTAAATTAAGTTAGGCAAAGTTAGGTCAGGTTAGGTTACATTAAAAAAGGATAGACTACATTATATTTCAAGTATCTATATATATAGTATATATATATATGAAAATTATTTCACGAAAGTAACACGTGAAAAATATTTATGATGAATAAAACCACGAAGGAAAGGAAACAGAGTGGTGCTCAAGCGCTTTCGTCTAATGACATCCTCAGGAACACTGAATGGAGTTCAAGACTATATATAGGTTACAAAAAAAAAATGTATATATAGTAAAAAATAAATAAAAATTGTGGCAGGAGCATACAAATTTGTAAGGAAACTACCAATTTTAGCACTTTGCCCGAATTCAACACAAGATCAAATGGATTGTTTACAACCAATTTTATAGATAATGCCTGAATCATATATAGGTCACAAAAAATAAATAAATAAATAAAAAATAAAAAATTGAAAAATAAAAATTGTAAGAGGAGCATACAAATTTATAAGGGAAAATTACCAAAGGTTTAGCACTCTGCTCTTCTTGTCTAAATCCGTTCTGAACGAATTCAAAACAACGGGATCGAGTTGAAAGAGATCTTTGCTCATGTTAGTTATTTGTAAGTTGAATAATAGCAGACTCAAGAATATTTCTATTAGCAATGTTGCTAGAGTGAAACAAAACGGAAGCATTATTCCAATCAATACAATGGGATAACTCTGACAAATGGACAAAATGGGCACTGGACGACTGTCCCGTTCTAACGGAATATTGATGCTGTTTTACACGCGTGTGCAAATCCTTTCCCGTCTGACCAATGTTAAATGAATCACATTGTTTACAACCAATTTTATAGATAATGCCTGAATTATTGGTAGGGCTATTTTTTACTATGATATTTTTCACAATATTGTTATATGAAAATACTACATTAATATCCAAAAGTTTAAGTACATTAGCAATGCCTAAAAAGCCCGGGAAAAATGGAAGTACTAAAATATTTTTTGACAAAGTGCGAGTGTTGTTATGCACACGACAGAAGGTTCATTTTGCCCTGTTAAGACAAGATTCCATAAACGCAGGTGGGTAGCACAGATCACTTCCAATACCGTTGATTCTTCCAATTCAAAGTGGAACAAGACAACTCAATCCCGTTTTTGGATGTGCGTGTACATAGGGAAAGCCCAGGTTTTAAGTTTAGTATCTATCGGAAAAAACAAACAATTTGTCCTACGTACACTTTTACTCTGGACATGACACCCCATTAAGAAGGCCATATTTTCTTCAATGTTTCTCCGCGCTCTTAGGATCGCCAGTCCGGAATACATCGATGCCGAATTGGAAAAAATCAACGGTATTGGAAGTGATCTGTGCTACCCACCTGCGTTTATGGAATCTTGTTTTAACAAGGCAAAACGAACCTTCTATCGTGTGCATAATAACAGTCGCACTTTGTCAAAAAATATTTTAGTACTTCCATTTTTCCCGGGCTTTTTAGGCATTGCTAATGTACTTAAATTTTTGGATATTAATGTAGTATTTTCATTTAACAATATTGTGAAAAATATCTTAGTAAAAAATAGTCCTACCAATAATTCAGGCATTATCTATAAAATTGGTTGTAAACAATGTGATTCCTCTTATATTGGTCAGACGGGAAAGGAATTGCACACGCGTGTAAAACAGCATCAATATTCCGTTAGAACGGGACAGTCGTCCAGTGCCCATTTTGTCCATTTGTCAGAGTTATCCCATTGTATTGATTGGAATAATGCTTCAGTTTTGTTTCACTCTAGCAACATTGCTAATAGAAATATTCTTGAGTCTGCTATTATTCAACTTACAAATAACTTTAACATGAGCAAAGATCTTTTTCAACTCGATCCCGTTGTTTTGAATTCGTTCAGAACGGATTTAGACAAGAAGGGTAGAGTGCTAAACCTTTGGTAATTTTCCCTTAGAAATTTGTATGCTCCTATTTTTATTTTTATTTTTCAATTTATTTTTTTTTATTTATTTTTTTGTGACCTATATATGAGTCAGGCATTATCTATAAAATTGGTTGTAAAAACTCCATTTGATCTTGTGTTGAATTCGGGCAAAGTGCTAAAATTGGTAGTTTCCTTACAAATTTGTATGCTCCTCCCACAATTTTTATTTATATATTTGCTATATATATATATTTTTTTGTAACGTATATATAGTCTTGAACTCTTTATTTACTTCAGTGTTCCTGAGGATGCATTAGACGAAAGCGCTTGAGCACCACTGTTTCCTTTCATTCGTGGTTTTATTCATATATATATATATATACACACACACGAGGGTAATTCAGTAAGTATCCGCACTTTTTATTTTCACATCTGATAGATTATAAACACATCACTTCTCAACACAGTCTCCCTACAGTCCGAATGTGGTCCTAGGTGCGAAGCCGCCACCCATTAACAAGTCAGAGATCAGCCTGAGCAGATCGGATCGAGTTAACTTAGCACGATTCCGATGTCGACATCACCCCAACTTACGGACATATAAACACAGACTAGATAACTCCACAGACGACACCTGCCACCTGTGCCAGGACACGCCACAAACAGTTGAACACATTATGACAGACTCTACCGCTCTAGCACAACAACGAACACAACACAACACAACATCACTAGTGCGCTAAACCTCTGGTCCACTCCGGAGAGGGCGATCGGTTACCTGCGTGCCGCCGGCTTGCTCGATCAGGGTGGGCTGATCGGCTAAAACAACAACAACAACAACAACACAGTCTCCCTGTTTCTCAATACACTTTGTCCAGCGATCTACAAGGTTCCTAATGCCATCACAAAAGAATGTTTTTGGCTGTGTGCGTAGCCAGTCATGCACCGCCTCCTTCAGGTCATCATCGCCTGGGAATCGCTGACCTCTCAAAGCGTCTTTTAGTGGTCCAAACAGGTAAAAATCCGAAGGTGCCAGGTCTGGACTAGGCTGGATGGTCGAGAACTTCAAATTTAAGTTCATGAAGGCATTTTCTAGTCTGTGCAGCGGTATGAGGGCGCGCATTGTCGTGTAACAGAATAACACCTTCCGACAATCTCCCTCTCCGTTTTGTGCGATTTGCTTGCTTTAACTCACTCCGAAGCATGTCAGAATACAATGCACTTGTTGCTGTAGTTCCACGCTCTAGATAATGTTCAAGATAGGGCCTCGTTTATCCCAAAACAGTGTTAGCATAACTTTACCTGCTGACGGCTGCGTTTTGAACTTCCTTGCAACGAGAGATGTTGGATGCTTCCATTGCATGCTCTATTGTTTGCTTTCTGGTTCATAGTGATGGATCCAGGTTTCATTTCCAGTGATAATGCGCTCCAAAGAGTTTCAGCCTACAGTCCAGACCTGGCATCTTCGGATTTTTACCTGTTTGGACCACTAAAAGACGCTTTGAGAGGTCAGCAATTCCAAGGCGATGATGACCTGAAGGAGGCGGTGTATGACTGGCTACGTGTACAGCCAAAAACATTCTTTTGTGATGGCATTAGGGAGCTTGTAGATCGCTGGACTAAGTGTATTGAGAAACAGGGAGACTATGTTGAGAAGTGGTGTGTTTATACTCTATTAGATGTGAAAATAAAGTTGTGAAAATAAAAAGTGCGGATCCTTATTGAATTACCCTCGTATATGTATGTGTATACACGAGGGCCACTCAATATATTTTGCCCCACCTTTTTTTTCTTTCCAAGTTCTTTGTAAGTTCCAGAAATTTTGTACACAAGTAGTTGCACACCTTTTTCACAAGTTTTTGTTTTACCACATAGTCTCCATCCTTTTCTACGGCTTTCCTCCACCTCGAAACAAGGGCCTTTATTCCTTGCTGGTAAAAGTCCGCTGGGTTCCGTTGGAGCCACCTCTTAACCCCCTCAACAACCTCATCGTCACTCTGAAACTTTCTTCCACGAATAGCGTCCTTCATTGGCCCAAACAAATAGAAGTCTGAAGGTGCCACATCCGAGTTGTATGGAGGGTGGGGTAACACAGTCAAGCGCATTTTTGTGATGGCCTCTCTTGTTTGTAAACTGTTGTGTGGTCTTGCGTTATCGTGCAAAAGAAGGACGTCTTCCAGTTTTCTCTCCGGTCGAACTCGCTTTATACGTCTCTGGAGTCTCTGTAGGCCCGTAGGGTAGCAATGTGTGTCTGAGTTGATTGTTTATTCTTTCTTCATAATGTCCACCAGAATCACCCCTTTCTTATCCCAGAAGATGGTGGCCATAACCTTTCTTGCAGAGGGAGCCATTTTGAACTTTTTCTTGTGTGGGGAGTCTGCGTAATGCCACTCCATGGATTGGCGTTTTGTTTCAGGTTCAAAGTGGTGTACCCCAAGTCTCATCCCGTCACAGTTCGTGAGAGGAAGTCATCCCCTTCTGTCTCGTATCGAACCAACGACTCCGAAGCAATTTCTTTTCTTTGGGCTTTGTGATCTTCGGTCAGTTCGCGAGGAACAAACCGTGAACACACTTTTCACTATCCCAGTTGCTGAATTATCACACTTCCTTCACTAATTCCTAGCTGCAGTGATGGCTCTTTGTATGTGACGCGCCGATTTGATTGAGTGATGCTGTTAGCAGGTTGCACAGTGAGAGATGTCACAGCCGCTGCGTGGCTCATCATCGAGGCTGGCTCTCCCTCTCCGATGATCTCTCACGTTTAGACCAGCGGTTATATCGCGAGACAATTTAGATTTCAGAACAAGGAGATTGTGCTCTCTCTGTACAATTCTCTGGTTCGGCCGCACCTAGAGTATGCTGTGCAGTTCTGGTCGCCCACCCTTAGGAAAGATATTGAGAGGCTGGAGCGACTCAAGGCGAGGGCCACAAAGTTAATACCTTCCGTTAGGCGTATGGGCTACAATCGACGCTTACGCGCGCTGAATTTGTTTTCGCTGGAAACTCGGAGGCTGCGCGGTCAACTCATCGATATTTTCAAGTTCCTACGTGGATTCAACAATGTCGATTTTAGAAGCATGTTTAGTTTAAAATTTAAATGATAGCCCAACTCGCAACAATGGTTGGAAGTTGGATTTGAAACGGTTTAGGACTAGTGTGTGTGTGTGGGAATTACTTTACGTATAAGATCTGTGACACGTGGAACAGGTTACCTTCAGAAGTTGTGAACAGTTCCTTTGTGGATCTGTTCAAGAAAAGGTTAGACCGAATCTTGCACACTATTTGAGTAGAAAATTTTCCCTGGCACCCGTTGCCATTGGTACCTCCTCGGTATGGGCCGCAAGGCCTTTTGAGGTACTTCTTTTCCTTGTAACTCCTTGTATCTCTCTCTCTCTCTCTCTCTCTCTTCTCTCTCTCTAGAAAAATAAATGTTTCATAACTGGAACCTCCCAGAGTAGACCGGAAGGTCTTTGAGGCTTCCTCTTGTCCTTGTAACTCTGTGACGGCAGGCCCGCTATAATATGCTGAATAAGAATTAAATGAAACCTTATTGGGTCACCAGATCTTTTCAGATCAAATAAATAATATTTAACAAAGGAGATAGAAATGACTTTGGTTTTCGTGTAATTATTAGAAAAATAAATAAATTATTTTAGTTATTAACAATTATTTATACGGTAATTGTGCAATATTACAATAACTGAATATTAACAATAAGATATGATTTTTATACAGTATAAGAGTTAAATGCTACAATAGTGACAAGAAACAATAATTAAGGTGGTGAGATATATATATATGGTATTGAACAGAACAATAATGGCGAGTAAGTAAATAATAAGCGAGGTAATGAAATAGGTAATAAGTGAGGTAATAACTACGGTATTTGGTACAATAATGGATTAGGCCTAATTGCGGTCGTAAATAAGCGAGTTAGCTTGGTGGTATTATGGTATTGAGGACATTTTGGAGATAGCCTATTCGGTTAGGCTGGGAGTATATTGAGTTTGTAGGCTACACAAAACCATTTGGCACGATGAAAGAAGAGCTCAGTCGGCCAATGAGCTTGTGGCCTATGAGAGGTTTACAAACCTGGGTTTCGAGGAGGGTAACTTTGAAGACGGAAGGGCCTACGAGCCTGTTTGAATGACGAAGTACTCGTTGAAAGGAATTGAAGTTTGGCAGGTCGAAATGGATGAATGTTGAGAGAGTCGAAAAGCCGGATGGATGACGCAAGTTGAATGTTGCGGAAGTGAGGTTGCTTCCGTGGGTGTTGAAATGGTAGTAGGCCTCAACAGAAATGATCAACTTCGCGCATACTTGAAAGGAGTTTTGAAGGAAAGCGGCTGGCTGAGATCGAGTGGCGTTACGTGACGAAGGAACGGAGCGAGATGTGAAGACTCGAGAAGAGGGCAAATGAGGGCGACCTGAAGTGGACTGGCACTTTTATAGGCTCGGTGACGCTTAGATTTCGCGGCATTTTCAAGAAACTAAATAAAGTAAGGGCTCCTTTGTGGGCTGTTCCTACCCACGTGTTTGGAGTTTAACAGCCATGTGAGGGAGGCGAGGAAAAGGAATTTTCCGTTATGCTCCTACATTATATATATATATATATATATATAATATATATATATATATATATATATATATATATATATATATATATATAATCTGGTTAACCTTGGTTTTTCTTCCACCCGAATTGTTCATCTGACGAAGATTAAGCTTGTTGCTCCACCTTAGACCTACAGCTTAACGTGGAATCCTAAATGAATATGGATATCAAATCCAAAATTGAATACGGATATCCATGTTCTTTTGACTATAGTAACACATAGCATTGTTGCTTTCAGTGGTGATGAACCACATACGAAAGCCTCGTCAGTACTTTGACCCCCCTATTTGCTTGGCAATGCTACTGCGAGCTGCTCGTAGTCTGAAATGGAGTATGGGCCCTATGTGAAAAGATGTCTAACTCCTCTTATTTCCACTTGAACTATAAATGCATCGATAAGTATATATACACACACAGTCGATTCGGCTTAAATGGGACACAACGGGACCGGTGTATTTTGTCCCAATAAAGCGGCTGGACCGATTAAACGAACCCGTCTTCTATTGGTGAAAAAATCTTCTTCTTTCTCTTCGCCCGTTCCCGCCTCTATGCGGGGTCGGCGTTTCTGACCAGCCTCCTCCACACAGCCCGGTCCTGGGCTTCTTCCCCCGACAAACCCTTCTCCCTCAAATCGTCCCTCACCTTCTCCATCCACCTTCGCTTCGGTCTGCCTCTCTTTCTCCTGCCATGCACCTCCATATTCATCATTCTCTTACCCACATAATCTTCGTCCCCTCTCATCACATGTCCATACCATTTCAGTCTACTTTCTTGTATCTTCCTCTAGATTTCTCCAACCTTTGTTGTGCCCCTTATCCTTTCATTCCTTACTCTATCCAACCTTGTCACTCCGCACATCCATCTCAGCATTCTCATCTCCGTTACATCTAGTCTTTTCTCATGATCTTTCTTTATAGCCCAAGACTCAGCCCCGTACATCATAGCCGGTCTTACCACAGTCTTATACACCTTTCCCTTAACCCTTGCGCCTATTCTTCGGTCACACAACACCCCTGAAACTTTCTTCCAATTTTTCCAACCAGATTGCACTCTGTGTGTTATTTCTGTGTCCAGCTCACCGTCCTCAGCCACTGTCGATCCCAAGTACGTAAACTTACTTACTCTCTTTAACCTCGCTCCCTCTAAACTAATTTCTGAGTCTTGATTTTCGTAGAACCTCAGGTACTCCGTTTTCTTTCTGCTGATTTTCAACCCTCTGTCTTCAAAAGCCCTCCTCCATTCCTCCAATTTTCTTTCTACTACTTCTCTCCTGTTGCTGCACAGAACAATATCGTCTGCAAAGAGCATACACCAAGGGGATTGATCTTTTATCCCCTGGGCCAACCCATCCATAATCAAAACAAAAAGGTACGGGCTCAAAGAAGATCCCTGATGTGGACCAACCCTCAAGGGGAACCATTCCGTTACACCTACACTACTCCTAACCTGGGTCCTTGCTCCTTCATACATACTTTGCACCAACCTAACGTACTTCTCCGGCACACCTTTCTCTCTCATACACCTCCAAACCTCCTGGCGTGGCACTCTATCACATGCTTTCTCTAGGTCGATGAAAACCATGTGCAGTCCCTTTTGTCGCTCCCGGTGTTTCTCCATCAACTGCCTCAGTGCAAAAATCGCATCAGTTGTTCCCTTACCTGGTGAAAAAATAAAACTATAAAAGATAAACATTTATTGCTATACGTATACTTTAGCGTCGGAAATTATAACTTTATTATTAAAATTATTATTATTAAAAGTATTAAAACTATATTACAACTGATAAATGTCATTAATGGATATAATCAAATGCGTAAATAAGTTAGTTTTATATTTATTTCTCCATCAGAATTCGTGAATATGAATATAGGTGGAAAATAAGGCACGTGATGTACCATGTTGACGACATAGCTTCTTCTTTGCCCGGTTAGGTCAACTGTACGCCCTTAACGATTGGTTAGGTTAAGTCGCGATATTTTCGTTTAAAATAATGAAAATATCACGACTTAACCAATCGTCAAGGGAGTACAGTTGACCTAACCGGGCAAAGAAGCAGCTACGTCGTCAACATGACGCATTTATCAGTTGTAATATAGTTTTAATACTTTTAATAGTTATATTGAGGCTTACGTATTTTTTGTCTATATTAAACGTATTAATAATTTTCGACTCTAAAGTATACGTACAGTATACCCATTTATTTAATAAAAATAAGTTTTTATTTGAGGTATGGTATATATATATATATATATTACAAAGGACCACGAAAAAGCGCGCCCATATTTATTGTGTGAAAAAATGATCTGAAGTGGATTGTTTCAAATACTTTATTGATTTGTGAACGAACGAAATCAGTGCATGCATCTGAAGCAGATTGAGGACACCCTGTCATTCCTTCTTGCGTGAAATACTTTTGTAAGGCACTTATACGCGCTTTAGCCTCTGCACTGAGTGCACGCGTTATTTTTCGAGGCTCAGGTTCGTCGTCACCGTCGCTGTCTGGATCTGGATTTCTTTGAAGACGCCTCGCGGCTACTTGCTCTACAATGCCCTCGTCACAATCTGCGTATCACTAATGGTCAATTTCGGCACGCCAGTTATTTCTGCCAACTGACTTCGATTGCTGTTTGGCGGCAGAGATTTGATCTTATCCAACAGATAGGTTTTTTGAGAAAGTGAAAAGGTCTTACCGTTTTGACATCTTGAATCACACTGATAGTGTTCAACCTGTTGTGAGCCTAATTCACGTTATATTACCAAATAAGCAAATAAGGTGCACACTATGTACAACATTCGTACAATGCAACCATCGTGGTCACTATTACCAAGTAAGGTAATTGTGTGTGTGTAGTGTCACAATTGACGTCACAATGCGGACCAATAAAGCGGATTTAATAGTACGATAATTCAATTATTCGTTTGTGTTTTTAGAATTTGGCCCAATAATCCGGTTGCCCAAAGTTAACCAGCACCCCCATTAACTGCAATCAACATATATATATATATATATATATATATATATATATATATATATATAAAGAAAAGAAAATGAGAAAAACATATTTTGTCAGCTCGCTGTGTACCCCTGAAAAAGCTAATATGTACCCCCAATTGAAAAATTCTGAATTGTAGTGTGTCTATCTATCCATCCTAGTATTACAACCAGTCTTGTAAGATCATATATGCACGCATTGCTATATTAACTCACTTAGCCTAACTTTAACTTAACATTCGGAGAAAGTTTTGGTAAACGAGATGATTATGAAACTGTACGAGAAGTAATTAAGCTCAGTTATATACTTGCCAGACGTATGATTTTTAATTATCAATATTTTTATCGCC
This sequence comes from Bathynomus jamesi, assembly GCA_023014485.1. NCBI lineage: Eukaryota > Metazoa > Arthropoda > Malacostraca > Isopoda > Cirolanidae > Bathynomus > Bathynomus jamesi. Next base: position 208,529 of record JAJOZX010004870.1, on the reverse strand, counting down.
GTTTTCTTTTGAAAGTAAACCTTTTTTAAGTATAACTTAAATAAACTTAAAGTTGATAAAAGGAATAACTTAAATTAATTATTCGACGGAAGAATTTGCGAAGTTTAAAAAATATTTGTCATGGAGATACGTGGTGCATATAAACGTTTTTGACGTTTAACACACACGCACGCACGCACGTGCGCACACACGCACGCACACGCCGAAATTGCAAATTCGCTTTTATTTGCTTGTTAAACTTGAGAAATAATAATAATGTTTGACTAAGAGACGAGCTGCATTATTTGGTTTTGGGGGGGTTTGGGGTTTTCAGGGGGGAAGAGACTACCATTTGTTTTATTTTGGTGGTGATTTATTAGGATTTATTGCCATTGTTTTATTTTATCTTTCGTTTATGATTTTTGAACTTCATTTGTTTTTTAAAGATTTAATATTTACAATTTTGGGTTATTTAGTTAAAATAACTTTATATAAACATAAAGTAGAATCTTTCCTGTGTGTTTACAAAGAGTGAAGTATCTCTATGGCCGCCCTAAGGGAGTGCGACGTGTGCGACCGCACAGAGCGACTCGATTAGGTAGGTGGGCGGTCTCCAAAATCAAATTTGAATTATTGTCAAGGTATGACAGTACGTCCAAAAATTGTATTTTTGAACATTTCTGTGCTTCGCCTTAAAACGAATGCAAATGATGATGAAAAATCTAAAAATCTATTTTTTAATGTTAAATTTCCTATTGTTGTTCCCTGACCATCTTTATATTCTGTTTGTGTCCATCTTTAGGCCTTCCCCTTTTTATTTCTAATTTTCCCGCTGAGTTTTGTATCCACAGCAAAGAATGTCGCTATACTGTTGTTGGTTATTTCAGTGTTGTGTGTCTCAGCATGATAATGAATAATGGGGCTAATACGGTTCCTTGTGGTACTGAGCTGCGTACTTTAAATTCTGATGATAATACATATACCTTGGATTTTTACAATTTGCTGACATTCTCCGATAAAGTTATAGATCCATTTTCCTACTTTAACCATCATTCCCATACGTTTCTTTTCATGAACTATTATTATACCATGATTACATTTGTCGAATGGTTTAGCAAAATTCCTAGTTTTCATTGTTTTAAAGTGAATTTATGATAGTTATAGTGCTCTGTTAGTTGTGATAAGCACGATCTTTCTGATCGTAATCCGTGCTGGTTCTCGATGAATATTTCCCGTCTCCAAAGAGTCACAGATTTTCTCACTATTCTTTCAAATATTTTGGCGAGATGGGATCACAGTGACACACTGGTCTATAGTTCTTTGTTCGAGGCCTAGCCCCTCCTTTATATATGTTACAACCCTTTGCTTTGTCCGGAGCAATAGGGCGCGTCCCTCTGTGGCCAATGTGGGAATGCATCTTTCTTCTGTGTAAGGGCTTTCTCTGCCCTCGTGGATCATTGGACCCGTTTCGGGACCCGGCTGACCTTCTGCTTCTATTTCTTTTTCTCCTTTCACCCACTCTTTCTGCCTCTTTTTTTTCTCCTGCATTTGGCTTTGATTTGGACCTTGACTTGACTCTTTCCTAGGCCCTTGGGTGTGGGAGGTGGTTGTCCTTCACCCTTGTCGTTCTTCAACCAAACCCAAGCTCTGTCCCTGCCATCTTTCACCGCGCGTTGGATGAGAGTGGCCGCCTTTTAGGCACGGCGACTGGGTACGGGTGTGTATCCCTTGCGTGACATCGGCGGTGGGACAGTGTGTGTCCACGATTCGCCTTTCCCTTGTTGGAGTCGGTGGTGGCTGGATGCGCGAGGGGGATGAAACTTCTTTTTGTTTGCTATGGCTTCTTCTCCCCCTCAACTTACGACTACTGCTGCTCATTCTCGGAATGCTCCTCCTGTCAACACACGGGTGGTGGGCAACCAGGCCCTCGAGTCCTCTACGACTGGAAGACCGCATCCTGATGGGGTTGACCCCCCCTCTGGAAGCGGAACGCTTGCACTCTCCTTTTCCGTTGCCGACCCCAATCCGTCCCTCGAATATGCCCTTGGACATACACTCTCTGGAACAGGGGTCTCGCCCCAGCCCACCTCAGCCGCCTTCGGGCAAGTCAAGTTTCACCAAAGACTTGCCCCCAAAACCCGGCTTCTTTCTCTCCCCGTATGCCCCCCTCACTCGCCGTCGGCCCACCTCCCCACGGAGAGAGCCCCGCGGCGGACGGGGAAGTCGGCATTCACGGCCATCCAATCGACCGTCGGACATCCCAGTCCACTTCGATTCTACAGCCTTCCTATCCTTCCAAGTATCCACAAATTCCTGGTGATCCGGCCTACCTATGGGTCCCTTCCGTCCAACTCTGAACCGACGTTTCAGGCGATCCGAACCCACAGCAACTCCAGCCGCTATGATGTGCGACCACAGAGGGATGGCTCCCTCCTCATAAAATCACACTCAGCCGCAGAGACGAAAGCCCTACTCTCCCTCACAGAGGTCCTTGGATGCTCGGTGTCCGTTTCCCCACACCCTCGCCTGAACCAGAGTCAGGGCATTATTTACGTCACCCGCCTATTATCGATCGCAGTGAACGAGCTTCTGGAGGACCTCGCACCACAGGGTGTCACTAAGATCTATCGTTTTACATCCCGACAGGGAGGCACCCCCTCCCCCACCTCGCGTCTGCTTCTTACCTTCAATACCTTAGTCCCTCCTGACCATATTGTATGGGGTATGGGAGACCGCACGTTATGCGAGTTTTCTGTCCGCCCATACATCCCAGACCCGACCCGTTGCTTTAAATGCAACAAGTTTGGACATGTTAGCTCAGTTTGTCGGCAGCCGCACCAACTGTGTGTTCATTGCGGACAAATCGCTCACCCTGACAGGTGCCCCAACACACCCAAATGCTCCAATTGTGAAGGAGCACACCCCTCTTCATCCCGCGAATGCCTGTTCTTCAGGTTCGAGAAAGAGGTCCAAGGCCTGCAGGTAGCGGACTTCCTTAGCCCCCGAGAGGCGTGAGACAGGGTGCGGAGTCGGGAGGTGAGGCCGGGGGTGTCTTACGCCGCTGCCCTCGGCTCTGTCATCTCGGCACGCCGCCATGACCTGCCGCTGAAACCCCCCTCGACCACTGCTCCCCATCCCTCCCAAAGGGAATCCTCGCAGGATCCGACGGCCTCCTGTACCCCTACCATCTCTTCTCTTCACGCACCTCGCCCGCCACAGATTCCCCAGGAGTCTGGGACCAGGACACCCAGGCCCCATCCACCTTAAACCCTGCCCTCCCAGTACACTCTGCACACGCCCGAACCTACCGCCCGGAGCAAGCTGACGAGGCGGAGACGCCGGAGCAGCGTTGCCATCCAAAAATAATGAAAATCTGAAGATTGGTGTCAAAATATCTGTAGAAATCTGTAATTTCAATAAAAATATCTGTAGACAAAATCTGTAAAGTACCATTTGATTTTAAAGTTTATTTTTGTACGTAACATATACAATAATATTCATAATTCCAAACAAAAATACAAAATGGTCAATTAAACAAAATTTAGTGAATGAAAGGTAGATAACTGAATTTTAAACCAGAATACTATTCAAGCTACGTCTATAGGCCAGTTTAAGAATGATCTAGACAAAAGCAGCAAATAGAAAGAACAAGTATACAGCAACAAAATAAGGATGCATACCGTATATACAAAATGGAAAAAGGAATTCAATAAAATACATAATTTTGTGCTGTACTGGAATTATGGAATGAACATTATCATTAACAACAACAGGGCTATTTATCTGTACTGTAGATTCCACCCTTTGCTTTCTTTAGCAGTGTGTTTTGTTGATGACTTAGTAAGAACCGACACACAGTCAGCTGAGTGTGGTTTGTTATGTTGCCCACTCTCTACTGACAGGTGGCGCACGAAAATAATTTGTTGGTTCTCATGGAGAAACTCAGTAATATTACTGTAATATCCAGTGTAGTCCGTAGTGGTTAGTAAACAAAAACCTCAATCTTAGAAATCGGCAAATTTTGCCCATTTTGAAGGAAAATCTGAAAAGAAGCATAAAAAAAAAAATCATAAATTTTAGAAATCTGTAGATTTCACCTATTTTTGGGGGAAAATCTGAAAATCTGAACAAAGCATAAAATCTGTAGATGCACAGATAAATCTGTAGAAATGGCAACACTGCGCCGGAGCGAGTCGCCAGACCCTCCGGCCTTTCAACGTCTCTCTCCCTCTTCCCCTAGATCTAAGAAGACGGCTCGGACCCTCACACCGCCCACTTCGTCTACAAGGACCATATCTACCCACCGCGGAAGTCCCACCAATCTACCCCCACAGACTCTGGCAATAGTTGCCGAATTAAATGACCCGACGACGAGACCCAATCTAGACAACGTCCTCTCCCCCGAGGATCCAGTGGATGCGGCTCTGGCGCAGCTACACGGTGTGGCCGAGGGGAGCTCGGCCGCGCCCATGAGTCTTATGGATCTGCCCTTGCCTCCTGGTGCCATTTTCCACTCCTCCACGAAACCACTCTGGTTCATCTCCCTCCACCCCCACAGTTCCGGACCCCCAACATCTCCTGCCCCCTCCTTGTTAGCCACCCCGAGCACGTCCTCCCTCCCACCGGCCCGGTCCTTCTGGTACCCCCTGTCACCAACCAGGGTCCGCCGTGAGACTCCGGACAGGCGAGGAGGCGCCACTTTGGGAAATAAAGCGCCCACTCCTGGCCCGAACACAGAAGCCTACCAAACACTTCTCACCCTCTCAGCCCACGACGTTCTCCTAGCTGCCGTGATCCACGCCTCCGGTCTCGCTCGGCCGACTCGACCCCGCAATCTCCTCGGAGATCGACTGGCCGACCGATTCCTTCTCTGGTGAACGGCATATAACCAGCCATGCTCCTGACCCATCCTTCACCTTCGCGAACCCCAGATCTCCCTTCACACTCCGACCTCTAAGCACCTACGCCTTTACCCATCCCCCCTCATCAACTAATGGATCCTCCGAAAACTAAAATAGTGCACTGGAACTACAGAGGAATATTTGCGAACTACGAAGGCCTTAATTCCTTGATTGCCACTTCCCGTCCGGTGTGTCTGTCTCCAGGAGCTAATCCTGGGGACCAGGCCCATGCCCTGCCCTACTGGATATTCCTACATCGCCACCCCGTCTCCTACCTGCACTCGAAGGGGGGCTACCATTTTCATACACTACGCAGTCCCCTTCCACAATCTCTCTATCCGGTCCCCGTTACAGGTGATTGCTACCCGGCTTTTCCTGGATAGACAGTACACAGTCTGCTCAATATACCTCCCTCCCACGCTCAAGTCTCCCGCGATGACCTGGTGGAGGTGGTACAACAACTCCCCAGGCCCTTTCTATTACTGGGCGATTTCAATAGTCGCCACCCCTTGTGGGGCGATACACACACCACTATATGGCCCCAACCCTGATTACTGTCATGACCGAGCTCTCCTTCGAGTGCCTCAATGATGGCTCTCCTACACTCTACCATGCCACCACCTGCACTCCATCCTGTATAGACCTGTCCTTCGTTTCGACTGATGCCCTCCTAGATTTCACATGGCAAGTCCTCCAAGAGGACTATGGAAGTGACCATTTCCCTGTTCAACTCACGCTCAATTGGCCCGACCAGACCGTTCGGGTACCGGAAAGGTGGATTACTGCCAAAGCGAATTGGTCCCGCTTCCGCGACGATACGTATACAACCCTTACGACTGCCCACTTCCCATCCTCCGACGAGTGCATCGCATACTTCGAGTCCGTCGTTGTAGCGGCTGCGTGCACTAGCATTCCACGGTCCTCAGCCTACCCCCGCGCCCGACGGGTGCCTTGGTGGACCGCGGAGTGCGCGGAGGCCGTACGCGCCAAGAAGAAGGCTACTCGGCGCTTCTACCGTACGCGACTCCCCATCCATCGCACGGAGGTGCAGCGGGCAGGGCCATCGCCCGCCGTACAATGAAGACAGCACGCCGAGCTTCTTGGCGTGCCTTTGTGTCCGGCGTCATCGCCACCACACCTTCGGCTACCATCTGGAAGAAGGTACCGGGTGTCGAGAGGCGACATGTCCCCTCCAGACTAACAATGGACCCCTGTGCGAGCCCAAATCGGTGGCAAACCACCTAGCTTCTACCTTCGCCGCCGTTTCTTCCTCTGCAGTTAGTTCCCTCATACCCGCCCCAAACAATAGTTCCTCTCCGTCCCTAGACAGCACTTACAACCGGTTATTCACCATGCGTGAACTACAGGCGGCACTGGCCTTTCCCCTTGTCTCGGCCCGGACGGTATTCCGTACAGCATGATCCAGCACATCCACCCTACCTTACAAATTTTCCTGCTGGACCTGTACAACCGCATATGGATAGAGGGCGCCTTCCCCTCCAGGTGGAGGGAGGCCCACGTCATCCCTATCCCCAAACCCGGCAAAGATTCCCTCGATCCCACAAACTACAGACCAATTGCCCTGACGTGTTGTGCCTGCAAAATCTTCGAAAAAATGGTCGCTACGCGACTATCGTTCTTCCTTGAAAATAGTAATTCCTTCCCGGCTACCCAGTCCGGCTTCAGACAATTTCGCTCCACCACTGATCCCCTCCTGTTCCTCAGCCGAGACATACAGGATGCCTTCGACAATGGACAGTTCGTCCTATCAATTTTTTTTTACATCCAGAAGGCCTATGACACCACCCGTCGGGCAATGATCTTTAGTCAGCTCCGACATCTAGGTCTCGTCGGAGCCATGCCGACCTTCATCAGGGGCTTCCTTTCCTCCCGAACCTTTAAAGTCCGGGTGGGCTGAGTCCTCTCTGACACCTTCGTGCAGGAGGACGGGGTCCCACAGGGAAGCATCCTCAGTGTTCTATGCTTTTCCATCGGCATGAACACAGTCTCAAAATGCCTTCCACCCACCATCCGTTCTTCCATCTACGCGGATGACCTTGCGATCTACTTCGCAGGGCGGGAGCCGTCCGTCGTTTAACGGCAAATTCAGCTCGCCATCTACCGGGCGGGCGACGTCGGTGGGTTTCCGCTTCTCCACCCACAAGTCCAAGTGTATGCTCTTCAGCAGAAGAAGACCCGCAACCCTTCCTGTTCCCTCTGTCACATTATACGGCCATCCTCTTGAGTTGGTACCCTCCACGCGATTTCTCGGCGTAACTCTAGACCGACGACTCAACTGGGTTCCCCATCTCAAGCACCTGAAGCAATCCCTCCGACGTCCCCTCGCTCTCCTAGATCACCTCTTCCACACCACATGGGGCGCAGACCGACGCTCTCTCCTTCGCCTTTACAATTCCATGGTGCAGTCGAAGCTGGACTATGGCAGTGTAGTATACGGTTCAGCCTCCAACGCTTGCCTCCGTATCTTGGACCCGGTCCTTAATAGAGGCCTCCGCCTCGCCACCGGTGCTTTCCGCTCTTCCCCAGCCTCCAGCCTTCAAGTGGATTGCAATTACCTCCCTCTCGCCCTCCGACGGGGTTTGCTCCTTATGAGGACATACCTTCGTGCGCAGAGACCACCCTCTTCGCTTCTATGAGCGGCGATTTTTGAACTCAGAAGCGGTCCGCTCTTTCCTGGACCTTTCCAACTTGCCCGCCCCCTCAGTTATTCCCATTTCATACAACATCCACCCTCCCTGGCTCCTCACCCCTATCAAGTTTTGCAGGGATCTGTGTGCCCTACCAAAGACTACTACGATCGCTACGGTATACAGGTCACTCTTCCGAGAACACGCGACCCAACACCCGGACACTGTCCCCATTTATACAGATGGTTCTCGCTCGGAGGCTGGTACGGCCCCGCAGCGGTGATACTGGCCCAGCCGCTTTCTCGAGGCGTCAACCTGCCCGGCGAGGCCTCCGTCTTCTCGGCGGCACTCCTCGCGATTATAGAGGCCCTCGACATAGTGCGTACCCACTCTGCCAGCTCCTTTGTCATTTATTCAGATTCCCAAAGCGCACTTCTCTCCCTAGAGAGATTTAACCCTCCTCACCCGCTCGTCTGTACCATCCAGCAAACCTTCCACTTTTTAAGTCTTCCGACACAAGACAATCGCCTTCTGCTGGGTTCCGGCACATTTCGGCATCCAGGGTAACGAGGAGGCGGACCGCACGGCAAAGACGGCCTCCTCCCGACCCCTCCCTTTCTCCGACTTCTTCCCGACTCTCCGCTCCCACTTCCGCTCCTTATGGCAACGGGAATGGGACCAGGCCACACAAAACAAACTCCACAAGATCAAGCCACAATTAGATACTGGGCCTCCTCATTCCACCGGTCCCGCCATAAAGAAGTGATTTTAGCCCGTCTCCGCCTAGGACACACCCGCATTACTCATGGGCACCTTATGGATAAATCGCCAGCCCCGCTCTGCCCTACCTGCCATGTTCCTATCACGGTCGTACATCTCCTGGTCGAATGCCCAAACCTGTCCGCTCTTCGTCGCGGGTGTTTCCCTATCTTGTCCGAAAATCCCATACCCGACCCTCTACGCTCCATACTCGCCGAAGGCCCCCACTTTTCAGCGAAAGCGATTTTCCTTTTCCTTACTCGCTCCCATCTGCCCCATCGTATCTAAGACCATACCCCACCTCCCCACTATCCAGCAACTGACCCTTTCTCACCCCCCTAGTCTACCATCCCCAACTCAGTAACACCACCCACCCACTGCCTCGCCGAGATATGTACCGTTTCTTTAGGTACGAATCGGCGGTAAATTAAAGAAAGGAAAAAAAAATGTTACGAAGTGTGTAACCAGCCATTTCGCGTAATGGCTGAAATTCCACCTTGGTCATTTCGTGAAATGGCTAAAATGACGTCATGAATTCATAGAAATAACAAACATCACAATAAAATTAGGAACCTTTATTTAACTAACTAAATCTGCTAAAACATACATACATGCATACATCCACAGGTCTGTTCAAATAAGTGAGAAACGCTCTTCAAACACACATTTGAACACATTTGAATTTTCAATATAGAGGTTTTCAAATACTAACAGGGCCTTCAAATGTTATTCCGATGTCCGCCATTAAAGGCCCGTTAGGTCAACTGTATGCCCTTGACAATTGGTTAGGTTAAGTCGTGTTATTTTCGTTAAAACTAACGAAAATAACACAACTTAACCTAACCAATTGTCAAGGGCATACAGTTGACCTAACGGGCAAATGATCTTGTACGAAATGACCAAGGTGGAATTTCAGCCATTTCGCGTAATGGCTGAAGATTTGAGTCATTTCGCGAAATGACTAAAAGTTTGTCATTACGCAAAATGGCTGGTTACACCACTTTGACTGTAACACATATATATAAGGATAATGTTAGCCTTTTTCAGAATGTTTGGTATTTCTTCCGTGTCCAGGGTCTTCTCCATATCAAATACGGGGGTGTCACGTGCTATATTAGAATTTTTGGCGGCTGATAAACGAAGTCTCTCTTTTTTAATGATTCTGTAATTGGTTTTATGATGTAAAATCGGTAAAAAGGTTGAAAATATCATGCGTAGCTATTCCTGAAACAAAGGGGGGGGGGGGGTCGTCGAATACAAAGTTCGCACAAGTCTCCAGTTTCTCTAAGGTTGGCACTGAGTATCTCCTACGAGTTTTTAACTGGTAGAAAATCTCTTGTGCCAACCATTTTACGAAGAGGGAGTAAACTAAACAGAAAAGTTTCTACAGTCTTTCAGTGGCCATGCCCCAAGTATTTTTTTTCTTTTTTGTAATTTTGGCGTTCAAGTAATAAACGATACCTAATACTGACCGTATGGGTTCCCTTTTCCGTATATAGGGTCAAGGGTCAAAAAGGGGGTCAGTAAGTTACCCGTTAGTATCTATGCTGTCCCCAATTTAGAACGTAATTCCGAGAGGAATCTTTCCTTAATCTATTTGCTAACCAAACGTTTTAAATTTTTCATCTCGTACCCAACTTTTTTCGCTTATAATGTTTTAAAAGTGGATTAGGGTTTTTAACGTCATCGTGAAAAGGGTCTTTTGTAAGTAACGAGTATTCCATGTAAATTGCGGGAAATCGTATATTGTAACCAAAAACTCGTGGAAAAAGAGCAACTTTGGCAATTTAGTGTCCCCAAATATTTACAATTGGTACAAAAATTTTAAATAAACTTTGGTGTAAAAGATAAAAGTTAGTTGGTTGTTTTATTTGACCTTTTGCGATTAAAACTGTATAATTTACGCCAGTTTTAATCCATTGGCACTTGCGTGGGTACGATATCTGTTTGGTCTACTTTTTATACATTGACAATTTGGAGTTATAAAACAATTAATTAATTTAAAAGAGACTAAAACTGTTGAATTAATTTGTCAAATTTGGATTCTTTTCAAACCAACAACATTAATATTTTAGATTTTTCGCACTGCAGACAACTTAGCAAACCCCCCTCCCCATATATATATATAATATATATATAGGATGTCCCATAAGTCCGGTCTCATAGGATATTTTACTATTCAAATTGGTGTCTTGTTTTGGGACCTTTTTTTTTGTTGCAGGTAGAATAACACTTGTGTAACTCGCTTCCATATTAGCCGTTGCGTGTTGTTCTACCTGCAGCAAAATAAAGGTCCCAAAACAAGACATCACTTTGAACATTTGTTTTAGTTCTAATGTAAATTTAATTTAAAATAAAATTTCCTATGTGACCAGACTTATGGGACACCCTGTATATATATATATATATACACATTCAACTGCAAAGAACACGCAGTATAAATAACGTAAAGAAACGACGCTTGTATAGGAGATATTCCGCGCAAGACGAGAGAGAGAGAACGGAACAAATGAAAAAATGAGGTAACCACCTGGGAATCGAACTCGTCTTGCGCGGAATATCTCCTATACAAGCGTCGTTTCTTTACGTTATTTATACTGCGTGTTCCTTGCAGTTGAATGTATATAATGTTACGGCATGCGGGAGGTGCCCCCTTGGGGCATTGGTTTCTGCGAGTATGTAGAAGAATTACGGCATTTGGAAGAGTGAGGTCCATGGTGTAATGGGATCGCGTCTGACCGGCAATCGGAAGATCCTGGGTTCGATTCCCAGGTGGTTACCTCATTTTTTCATTGTTCCGTTCTCTCTCTCTCGTCTTGCGCGGAATATCTCCTATACAAGCGTCGTTTCTTTACGTTATTTATACTGCGTGTTCTTTGCAGTTGAATGTATATAATGTTACGGCATGCGGGAGGTGCCCCCTTGGGGCATTGGTTTCTGCGAGTATGTAGAAGAATTACGGCATTTGGAAGAGTGAGGTCCATGGTGTAATGGTATCGCGTCTGACCGGCAATCGGAAGATCCCGGGTTCGATTCCCAGGTGGTTACCTCATTTTTTCATTTGTTCCGTTCTCTCTCTCTCTCGTCTTGCGCGGAATATCTCCTATACAAGCGTCGTTTCTTTACGATAATATATATATATATATATATATATATCATGCAAGTACGTTATGATAACTAAATTAACCAAATGTGGGAAGTTGTTTGTTGAATGAAGAGTTTGAGGAGAGAGGTTTGTGTATCATTGTTACAAAGGATTTAAAGTTGACAAAAGAATTTTCCCTCGCGACCAGTTACTTTAAAGCTGATAAAGGATTTCATTATATTTCTCATAATTTGTTTCAACGTAAATCTGAAGTTTTTTGTCATTATACGAGTCGCTCGTTAGACCTTATTTAGAATGTTGTACAGTTTTGGTCACCCTGTATGAGTAAGGATATAGAAATGGTAGAAAGGGCTCATCGCTACGCGACTATGAAAAAATTATATAGGGCTATGGGTTGATTGCCTGATACCCTCATCCGTTGGAAATTTCCAGCAGATTTCAGTGGAGAGTTAACGACAAAAGTACTATGTTTTTTCATTAGAGAGTTATGTATGTGTAGGTCTTCAAAGGACCTCTTTATATTTAATTGTTTTCGGGATTTGGACTACCCATATGGTAAAGAAAGAATTTGCCTTACCTTATTATTTCGTTGGACCTCGCTTCTGTTTCGATGTAGGGCCGTGGTACCATGGAGTTACACAATGAGTTCACTCGATGTAACTAACATAGGCAGTCACTATTTAAACCCCTGAAGGAATAGGCCTATCCTTTTTATAGTTAAGTTTTATATTATAAGGAATTCACTCAGAAGTTTAAAGAAGACTTAGTACATCTTCCATTGCTTAAACCGTTAATCTTACTAAACAGCTCTCAGTTCGCCACTCCTCAAATATATTATTCGTATTTTTATTATAAATTGCTGATTTGGCAAAGGTCGTTGACTCCTCCTCTCTCGTAATTTACACGAGTTAGAAAATGGGAAATTTTGATCACGCGAAATAATAAATGTTTTTCGTAGTTATGTAGGCCCGACGCCTACATACGGGTTCTAGGTATGTATGGCAATCATTTCATTCCCATTAGGCTATGTCGCCAATCCCGAGGCAATTTTGTATAGATATTTAATTCAATTAATAAATTATTTATATTTAAGAAATAAAGGTACCATATACGTTACCATGTTGTGAGCGCGTATAGTTTTTCCATACGACGAAACTTATGCCAATGTTACGTGGTAAACTATACAAACACACACACACACACACACACACACACACACACACTCAAGAGTTGAATTTGTATACGCTTGAAGCTCGGCGTTTGAGGGGCGAAATAAATCCACGTGTTCAGGAATTATATCCGTTTGACAACGTAAATTATGTCCGTTTATTTGACTTAGACGATGGGTATATTCTCAAATATGGGGCAGAAGATTTGAGACAAACGTTGTGAGGGGCTTTTTTACCTATAAGATAGTCGAGAGGTGGAATACCCTTCCAGCGGAGGTCGTGGCGAGCACTTCAGTTAAAATGTTTAAGAATAGGTTGGATGGGTATTTTAGTATCATAAATGTACGTTAAAGGGTAGGTAAACTGGGGATGTTTTTTTAGTTAGTATTAGGAGGAGCTCAATTTCCCTTTTTAAAGTAAATTTAGTACGAGGTGCTGTTGATCGAATTTGGTTGGAAAGCACTTGGCGTTCTCGTATGGTAGGAAGCTTGATAAGAACTCTCAGGAGTCGACACCTTCGAACAGAAATGTTAATTTTCAGGCAATCTACTTACAGTACCTTTCCTTTCAACCTTTCAAATATTCCGTGCGATGATTCCTTATTTCACGAAGGTCAAGCCTGTCGCCCCCTCCTCTCGAGTTTACCTAATGAAGTAGCGAGTTGGTTTCTTGTACTCTCCACCTCACATCGCCAGGTTACGCCCGGCTCATCGGGGATTGTTCAGAGCCAGGCGTCTAATCTTCTTTTGAAGATGTTCACCACAACACCACTCGTGTTCCTTAGTTCTTTAGGGCAGTTGATTAAACAGTCTTGGTCCTCTCACAACAAAACTATTTTCTTTCAGGGTTGACGATGTTCCGTCTCGCCTTTAATTTGAGAACACGACACAGTCTTCCTTTTCTACTTTCCACTGTTATTTGGGAAGTTATAGGGTTCAGAGTAAGATTAGGGACTAGTTTCTCTATTATTTTCCAAGTGTAAATAATGGTGTATCTCTCTCTCCTCCTTTCCAATGAATATAAGTTTAATTCGCGTAACCTTTCCCAGTAATTTAGTTCTTTCTATCCATTGATCTTGGCTGTGAAGCTTCTCTGAATCCCTTCTAGCTGTCTAATGTCTTCTTTTTTATATGGGGATGTTAGGACCGAGCAGTATTCCAATTTGGGTATGATCAGTGTTTTCAGTGAAGGAATCATTATATTGCTCTCTTTTCTCTTTAAAGGTTCTCAGTATCTGCCCAGTTATTCTCTTTACTCTGTTTACTACTATCTTATTTTGTGTTTCTAATTTCGTATCATCTGTCATTACAACTCCTAAATATTTTGCTTTAGAATTTCTCTGAATTTCCTGTCCATTTGGGGTATAATATTCTATGGATTTTAATTCCTCCCTTTTTCCGTACCGTAACAATTGAAATTTCTCGGTGTTAAACTTCATATTGTTGTCTTCCGTCCACTTGTAGATTCTGTTCATGTCTGTTTGTAAAGATCTTGTAGCCTAGTAGCTTAAATAACATTTTAGTTTTAAATAGTATGTATCCGATTTCGTTAAAAAAAAAAGTGTACACACACGGGGGGGGGGGAATTTTTAAATTCAGGGGTACTGATCAGCTGGAGGTTTCTCTGGATCAAGGCTGAAGATCGGTCTCTGATCATTTTGGCTTGGGCATCCATCGACGAAATGATGCAGTGATGAAATAATGAATTCTAATAAATAAATAAAATGCATGAAAAACCACAGGGTGTTCGAAAAGTCCCGTCACCCCCCTACAAAATGTACAGTGCTTACAAGAAGTCTCACGCTTCTGTCTCGTCCCAAGCTAGTCTGTTAGGTATAAAATGGGCGGTCCTTATGGCAGCGGAGGTGTGTTCGGATTGGTGCACATAACTGCTCTAACACAATCAATGACGTCCATTATTACGTCACTTCTGCTACTTTTAGTGTTTAAAATACAAATGATTAAGAAGCAGAATGGAGCAAGTTTCGGGATGTTGGGATGGTTATAGAGCAATCCTAGTCATCATAATATTAGCTGGGCATTACATTATACCGTCTCAATATATACTGTAGACTATAGAGAACGACTAATTCGGCAAATATCCCAAATCATGGCCTCGGTGGTGTAGTGGTTAGCGTCGCTGACTACGAATCCATCGGCCCCGGGTTCGAGACCCGACGGCAGCCGGCGCGCAGCAAAACCCAGCTGTTCATCCTTCCACACAATAGAGAAAGTGGTTGGTAGATAAATGGGTACCCTAGGGGGCCTAGTGGTTACGACGCTGGGCCGCTGATGGGGCGTGGTTCGGATTCCACGTTAAACTGTAGGTCTAAGGTGGAGTGAAAAGCTTGACCTTCGTCAGAATGAACAATTCGGGCGGAAGCTAACCAAAGGTATGATACCTAAGTTATTTTGACGCAGGTCTAAATTATTTGCTCAAATGCAATGATTGATATTAAGTAATTGTTGGGAATTGTTGTCAGTATTGTTGTTTGTGATACATATCCTACGTGAAGAATCTAATGACCAAATTCCTCAGTGAACCTCTCACGCGCTCGCATTTCGAGGAAGTCACGGTCGTCTCACTAATAGATAGTTCGCTTCATAGGTTACCACTTAAAACAATGGATAAACTATGTTAAAACTTTTCCATCTTATGAAAGTCATTAGTCTAAAGCAAGACTGGTGGGCCGTGAATCAGAGAAATTTGTATTTGATTTGTTCATCGTAATTATTACGTAATATAGTATACTGTATATAGTAGTATATAAGAGTTTATTGGTAGCATAGCATATATGACAATTCCCATAAACATGTGATGGCCTCGATGTTGCCAGTTTTTAGTTTTTTCCTGAAACTATTACCTTCTCATAGTTTGTTTCAACAATGCATATATTATCATCTCCACGAGCCTAGACATTGCAAGAAAAGATTCTAACTAAGGATAAGTAAAGTTCTTTCATGATCACAATATATACTTTTATAGATGTCAAACATAAAAAATAATAAAATTCTATATTAACATAAATATATATTCAATACACATTTACGTCATGGCTTTAACATCAGTATTTCGTATAGCTTCCTCCAGCATCAATAATTTCTTGCAATCGTTACGGCATAGAAGAGGCCAGATTGTAGGGAATGTTTGGTGTTCGACGTAAGCTCTCCCAACTATTCCTCGTGTGAGCTAAAAGTGCTTCAAATGTTCTTTCATTGCGTTGCTCCCATTCGTTAATCATTATTGCCCAAAGGTTTTCAATCGGATTCATATCAGGAGAATGTGGTGGCAGAATTAGATTAATAATCTCTGGCTCCCTTTCCTTCTCCCTTCGTAATTCCCCACCCAACCTCGTTTCCTTCGACATAGCAACGCTTAGCTCCATCCTCATTCCACTTCCTTCATTAAACCTATTATCGCTTTTACTGTCCCTTTCTTCCATCCTTCAATGCCAGCGTTCTTAAACCTAGCACATAAATTATATAATATGGAATCCAACACCTTAGATCTCAACGCATTCATGTTACTTGAAGACGCCTGTGTCTTAGGGGAATCTAAGTGTTGAGAGTGGGCTTGATGGGTAGTCTATAAATTATTACAGATGACCTTGAACGCTCCAACTATTTAAAAATAATTATTTATTACGCACATCATATGGCATAATACACACATGAATTTAAGTATCTTACACTATAGGAATGGAATTGAATCCTACCAGAGTTAAAAAGTCGCAAAATATGATAGATTAGTTTGTATTAAGAGGTTACTAATAGAAAAGGATTTGGGGATAGAGCGGAAGGCAGAGAGTATATTTTCCCCGAGTTTCGGTAATTATATATTAACGTTATATGGATACATTGCCGATGCCCCTGCTGAAGACCTCTGATTGGATACGGTGTGATGAGAGACAAGGGGAGAGAGAGACAAGGGGAGAGAGAGACAAGGGGAGAGAGAGACAAGGGGAGAGAGAGACAAGGAGAGAGAGAGACAAGGAGAGAGAGAGACAAGGAGAGAGAGAGACAAGGAGAGAGAGAGACAAGGAGAGAGAGAGACAAGGAGAGAGAGAGACAAGGAGAGAGAGAGAGACAAGGAGAAGCCTGAAAGACCTTCCGGTCTACTCTGGGAGGTTCCTGTTATAAAACAAGTTTATTTTTCTTTCAACTATCCTAGCAGTAGTAGAAAACTGGATAGAAAAGTAGAAGGCTCTCTCCCCACCCTCCACTCCCTCCCTGCCTGCCAGAGGCAGGTACGGAAAAAGGTGAAGAAAATACCTTGACCCTGGAAAAGTAGCCAAGGAAATTTTACAGGAAAGTGGAGAATATATAAATAGCTCTATATTTAGCTTGCTCACAGAGACACCGTGCAAGCGAACTCCTGCAGAGTCTTCTTATGTTTTAATCTTAAACTATGAGAGTATTCAGTACTTTGTCTAGCCTATTTTTAAACACATTTACACTTTGACTGGAAACAACCTCTGAGGGAAGTTGGTTCCAGATATTAACTATTTTATAGGAAAAGAAATTTCCGCAGACAGAGGTCCTAAATGTCTTTAGTTCCAGTTTAAACCCATTATTTCTTGTCGGATTGGCATTAAGTGAGAATAAGTGTCTGTAATCTACCCTGTCTATTCCTTTGAGCATCTTGAAGACTTGAATAAGCTGACCTCGCAACCTCCTCGTCTCTAAGCTAAACAGATTTAGGCGCTCCAATCTCCGTTGGTAGCTTTGCATTCTCATTGAAGGGATCAATTTTGTAGCCCTTGCTTGTACTCTTTCTAACCTTTCTATGTCCTTCCTGAGGGATGGAGACCAAAGGTGCGCACAGTATTCCAGTTGAGGTCTGACTAGAGAATTATAAAGAGACATTACAGTCTCCTTGTTCCGAAACTGGAACTGTCTTTTAATATAACCTAATAATTTTAAGGCCCTCTTTTCGACTTCTGCACAGTGCTTCGACGATTTCAGATCGTTGCTGATATAGACTCCTAAGTCTTTCTCTAGATCAGTCTCAGTCAAGTTCCTTCCCAAGAGAGAGTAATCGGTCTTCGGGTTTTTATAACCTATGTGCATTACCTTACATTTGTCCAAGTTGAATGGCATCTGCCAAGTAGCAGACCATTCGCCCAACCTGTGAAGATCGTTCTGAAGCGTTCTTACGCCCTCCTCAGTACCTACACTACTTCCTAATTTCGTATCGTCTGCAAATTTGGAGATTGCACTTAGAAGCCCGATGTCTATATCGTTAATATAGATGATAAAAAGTAAAGGACCCAGAACGGAACCCTGTGGGACACCACTCGTGACGGGCGCCCACTCCGAAGCCACTCCATTTATTACCACACTCTGTTTTCTCTCTTTAAACCAATCCTCAATCCAGTTGGAAACGAGCCCGGTGATCCCTAGTCCTCTGACTTTAGCTATCAATCTAGCGTGAGGGACTTTGTCAAAGGCTTTTTGAAAGTCGAGATACACTATATCTATTGCCCTACTTGCATCGTACAGTGTATGCTATTATGGAAAAACTCTAACAGGTTTGTCAGACAGGATCTATGTCGCCTAAATCCATGTTGAGAAAAAAAATTAGATTGTTAGATTCAAGGTGATACACAATAGTTTTGTAATGATGGATTCCAACAGTTTGCCGACAACTGATGTTAAACTGATCGGGCGATAATTACAAGGATTTTCCCTATCACCCTTTTTAAAGATAGGTGTTACATTTGCTAACTTCCAGTCGGTTGGAACTTTCCCTAACTCGATTGATTGTTTGAATATGGTTACTAAGTCGTCAACAACATTGTTGGCTAACCTCTTTAATACCCTTGGAAGAAATAAGTCGGGGCCAGGTGATTTGTATTTGTTCATCTTATCAATTAATTGCTGTACCTCATTTCTCGTAAAACTTATGGTCTCTACAGGCTGGTCACTAGTGATGTAGGTCACATCCGCAAATTTTCTCGCACCCGCATCCGCACTTTGGACTGCGGATGTCGTGCGGATGTGGACCGTTGAGATAAAATGTCATTAATAAGCGGAAATTATCAAATTCTACTATATTAATAGAACTAGTTCATTGTGCTCAAAAGTGATGCAAGCGACAAGACGAGAGGCTGTTCTTGTATGAAGTTACTCTCTTGCAACCTACTTAGATCCACGTTACAAAGCTAAGTTATTTTCACCTAGTACATTAGAACGAGTTAAATCATCACTTGGCAAAGCAGTTGAAGAGCTTCAATCTCTTGAATCTGTCGCTTCGCCACCCACCAAAAGAATAAAAGTTTCAGTGACAGAACCAACAACTTCAACGAGCAAATCTATCACAGAATCTCTCTCTCAGTTTCTTGAGTCAAGCAGCAATGACGAGACCTACGCGATGTCAAAAGATGTAGTAAAATGATCGAGAGCTATCACCAAGAAAAACGCCTGGCTGCACGTGACAATCCTATTAGTTGGTGGAAAAAATACGCAGAATATCTATCCATACTTGAGTAAACTTGCAAGGAAACATTTAGCACGTCCTCCAACAAGCGTACCAAGCGAGAGATTATTTAGCAGTGCTGGATTAATATATGATGAAAGAGAAACAGACTGGCAGCAGAAAAGGCAGAAAAATTAATGTTCCTGAAGCATAACCTTCCTATAATTAAGTTTGAACATTAAACGATGAACATCTTAGTTTACTTTATTTAATTACTCCATTTATAAATATGCCTAATAAAACTTTAAACTTAATATAAATAGTTATCAAGCTAATTAAAGATCTCTTTCTATAAGGGTGGAGGAGGTTGGGGAAAGAGGTCGGTGGGGTGCATTTGAGTTGGGTTCACGTCCCGCATCCTGGTAACACAATTATGGTTTCTAATTGTGGCTGAACTCAACAAAATATAACGAATTTATTTGCAGACGAATTCACTAATTGATTTCTATATTAGTTAGATGCTTGATATTATTTTATATGTTCAGAGAAAAGTACAGCAATTATTGTACAATTAATCAATTATACTACATTATAGCTACAGCTCTCTCTATATAATAACTTATTATATACGTTAAACACAACAAATCTCGAATATATCCTAAAAAATAACGAAAATGTAGACATCCGCATCCGCGGATGTTGAAATCAAACATCCTCATCCGCATCCGCATCCGCGGATGTGAAAAAAATGACATCCGCTACATCACTACTGGTCACCGTCATATGTAATCCGAGGACTTGGCACTTCTATTGTGTCTTCCTCCGTGAAGACTGTAACGAAGAACTCGTTTAACGTATTAGCTATATCTTTATCACCGAATTTCAGTACGCCATTTCTATCTTTTAAGGGGCCTACAGAATTTTTAATTGGCTTTCTGCTATTAACATGGGCAAAAAATTCTTTAGGGTTAACTTTACAGAGTGAGGCAACTCTAACTTCTTCTTCACGTTTGGCTGATCTAATTAAGGACTTAACCCTCCTACGTAGGTTTATAGAGTTTTCTGAATTAGTGTGGTTGAAATGCGACTTAAGTAGTTTGTAGGCTCTATTTCTTCCCGTAATAGCCCTCCTAATTTCGTTGTTAAACCATTTCGGTGACTTTGTTGACAAGGAAACCATTTTAGTTGGTATAAAAGTGTTCTGTAATATTCTAAATTGATCCCTATATGAGCTCCAGGTGACATTGACATCCTCACTTATTAGAACTTCGAGTGTGTCTAAACTACTTCGGAAGCTTTCAAAATTTGCTCTCGAGAAATCGTCTTTCACGAGTCTTTTCGCGTGTATTAACTGGAACCCTGAGGTCAAACCTAATCAAATTATGATCGCTGTTACTTAAATTTCACCAATAGTCAGGTTAGAGACTAGGTCATCTTCGTTCGTGAATATGAGGTCTAGTTTATTATTACCCTAGTAGGCCCGTCAACCCATTGACTTAATAAGTTATCATCGGCAAATTCCAACAGTCTTGAGCCCTCAGCATCATGGTTGGTTGGTAGGAAAAGGAGTACCTCAAAAGGCCTTGCGGCCCATACTGAGGTGGTACCAATGGCAACGGGTGCCAACGAAAATTTTCCACACCTTCAAATAGTGTGCAAGATTTGGTCTAACCTTTTCTTGAACTGATCCACAGAAGAACTGTTCACAACTTCTGAAGGTAACCTGTTCCACGTGTCACAGATCTTATACGTAAAGTAATTCCCACACACCTAGTCCTAAACCGTTTCAAATCCAACTTCCAACCATTGTTGCGAGTTGGGTTATCATTTAAACTAAACATGCTTCTAAAATCGACATCGTTGAACCTGCGTAAGAGCTTGAAAACCTCGATCAGTTGACCGCGCAGCCTCCGAGTTTCCAGCGAAAACAAGTTCAGGGCGCGTAACCGTCGATTGTAGTCCATATGCCTAACTGAGGGGATTAACTTTGTGGCCCTCGCCTGCACTCGCTCCAGCCTCTCAATATCTTTCCTGAGGGTGGGCGACCAGAACTACACAGCATACTCCAGGTGCGGCCGAACCAGGGAATTGTACAGAGAGAGCACAATCTCCTTGTTCCAAAACTGAAATTGCCTCCTGATTATAACCCAACAGCTTCTGGGCTTTCTTTTCCACCTCTACGCACTGTTTGGTAAACTTAAGGGCGCTGCTGATTAGCACACCCAAGTCCTTTTCCAAATCAGTCACCTCGATATTACTCCCCAACATCGAGTAGTTCGACTTGGGATTGGCGTAGCCAATGTGCATCACCTTGCATTTACCCAAGTTAAACGGCATTTGCCATTTTTAGGACCACTCTCCTATCCTACGTAGGTCCGCACGCAGTTGCTCGATTGCCTCCGGCGTCTCAACATTGGCCCCAAGCTTGTCATCAGCGAATTTGGCGATCCGACTGACGATGCCACCGTCGATATCATTTATGTAAATGATAAACAGCGGCCCCAAAACGGAACCCTGAGGAACCCCACTAGTGACCGAGGCCCAACCCGAACTAGCCCCTTTAATTACAACCCTCTGCCGCCTATTCTTCAGCCAGTTTTCAATCCACCTACCTATTTCCCCACCGATACCCAGCTCGCGCTCTTTCGCCATTAGCCGGCGGTGAGGTACCTTATCAAAGGCTTTCTGAAAGTCGAGATAAAGTATATCAGTCGCCCTACTCTTATCATACTCACTCAACATGACGTCGAAAAACTCGAGCAAGTTGGTGAGACACGACCTATGCCGTCTAAACCCATGTTGGGAGTCCCCAAGCAGCTTGTAGGAATCCAAATCGTCAACGATCCTATCCGCTATTATCCCCTCTAATAATTTACCTACAACTGAAGTGAGACTAATGGGACGATAGTTCCCTGGACTTTCGTGATCCCCTTTCTTAAAGGGGGTCACGTTGGCTTCCCTCCAGTCACCAGGCATCTGGCCCGTCTCCAACGATTGTTGAAGACTGTAGCCAGGTGGGAGCCACCTGGTGCGCACTCCCGCAACACTCTGGGGAGAAACTGGTCTGGCCCACGAGCCTTAAACGCGCTCAGTTGTCTATTCTATCGGCAACGACTGTCGCGGTACATCGAACACTATCGAGGCCAGCACCTTCGTGCCTCACGCCTGGCTCGGGGGTGATGCGGGTGTCCTCCCTGGTGAACACTCCCGCAAAGTACGCAGAGGTTTGCCACCTGTAATTCTTAGTTACGTTTCGCTAGTCTAACCTTCGCCTTCACTTCCCTACACAGGCGGACATACGCTTCAATGTTCTCATGGGAACGATTGGCCTTCGCCCTCCTATACGCTACTTTCCTATTTCGGATAGCCGAAGCGATGTCACGATTGAACCACTTCGGCTGCGTTGAAGCAGGGGTGACCGGTTTTGAGGGTATGGCATCAGACTGCAGCACCATAAACTCGTCCCGGAATGCACTCCACACTCCTCAACATCGCCGCCGACCTCTAACCCCATCTCACTACGCTATCCCTGAGGCTAACAAAGTTCGCCGCCGGAGATCGAGCTTACTGCCTCTCGAGTTACTACGCTTCACCCGAGGGACGCACACACGGAATCTAATCAGACTGTGATCACTCCCGCCCAATGATTCGTCAACGAGAGGGTGAGGGAGAGGGAGCTTGCTTGCTTGCTTGCAAATGGTTTGTGGGTAAGGGCTTCACGTATGTTATTTTAGTCCAGGGTAGTTTATGTGGAGGTGTTAACGTAACTTGCACTTGGGGCTGTTAATTGTAAGACAACTACCATAGCTGGGACTGAGACACGTTATCCCCTGCATACTCTATATATATCTATATACAGTATGTCTCTATATATAAATAGATAGAGTGGTCGACACAATGATAATGTGGACGTCATTGATGGGGTTAGAGCAATTATGGCACCAATCCGAACACACCTCCGCTGCCATAAGGACCGCCCATTTTATACCTAACAGAATAGCTTGGGACGAGACAGAAGCGTGAGACTTCTTGTAAGCACTGTACAATATATATTTGTTTATAATTATATATAAAAAGACCTTTAAATCGATCATTTAATAGCTTCACATCTTCCGCGTTAGTACCTTTTTTTTTGGCGCGTGCGGGGGGGGGGGGGAGCATTTCAGCATGACAGAAGCGTATCATTAATTCTTATGAAGTTTCTTTGAGTGCAACAGAACCACAGTAAATATTGATTTTACAATTATGATGAACTCTCTTTCACAGATTCAAATACAATTATAGGAAATCTATACTTCTTATTAGAAAACGCCCCCACCTATATATATGTATATATGTATATATGTGTGTGTGTGTGTGTATATATATATGTAACACTAATATTTGGAGTTCTGTAATGTCCTTCTAACGGTTAAAGAGGTCATATAACGGAGGGAACCTACAATTTAACGTGGGATCCGAACGACGGGTCGCTACATCATCTGAACACGGAGGATTCTCACTCTGGGATGACGTCATTTTCTAGAAATGACATTTGACAAGTTATAGCATTTACATTAACTTTTTAATGTTCATAGAATATCCCGACGACCAAATGGGTATAGGTCTCATGGCCCCCATGACCAAACTGACCAAACCTAACGTTGCTTAACTTTGCTGAGCTCACGGGAAGCGGTGTTGTAACATAACGAAAACATAACCTCGACGAAATTCTTTTTCCGCCCAATTCCAATTCCTGATAAAATTAATTGAATATTATATTCCCTTTTTTTTTGTATTTCAGACCCTTTGACTTTGAAGTAGGAAAAACAGACCTTTACATCATCCATCATGATTGGAATGATGCAAAATGCAGCCCAGAAGAGAAAGGTAAAATTAGCGTTCTTTTTATTTAAATGGCGTAATTTTTTAAAGAAGAAAAATGTCCATTGTGTCGCTTGTGGGAAAGTGTATGTGGGGAAACAAGAACATGTACGTACTGTGTATATATATATATATATATATTTGTAAAGAACGACGCTTGTGTAGAAGAGCGTCCGCACAAAATGGGGAGAGAGAACGAGCAAATGAAAAATGAGGCGCCTCCCAGGAATCGAACCCGGGATCATCCAATTGCCGGTCGGATATGCTAACCACTGCACCAAGGTCCCCAATCAGTACGAGTTGACTGATTGGGACCTTGCTGCAGTGGTTAGCATATCCGACTGGCAATGGATGATCCCTGGTTCGATTCCTGGGAGGCGCCTCATTTTTTATTTTCTCGTTCTCTCCCCCCATCTTGTGCGGACGCTCTTCTACACAAGCGTCGTTCTTTACATTAATTATACTGTGTGTTGTTTGCATTTAAAATGTGTATATATATATATATATACTATATATATATATATGTGTGTGTGTGTGTGTGGCCAAAATAGCGCAGTTAAGGAGTTCATAAATGCTGCCCCCACACGATAAAAAATTAAGTGATTCCAAAGCCTTTCGTGTACTTAACAATGCTACCTCATGGAATGTACTCTTAAACACACGAAAGGCTTTGGAGTCATATACTGTATGTGGCGTGCGGTGGGTGTGTCCACAGGGTAAGCAGTAGCTGAACACACACACACACACACACACACACACACACACACAAGCATCATAACTTTATATTAGTTTTCGATTACTGTAGTAATATACTGACTTTTTGTAATTTGATCTGTAACTGGGTAGGCGGCGCATGCCCCGCTGACCATGACTGCACGCCACTGATATTATACACAAAGACCGTGCGTGGAACAAGGAACTCTTCTGGGAAAATTAAATCCACTATAGTCCGAATAAGTAATCGTAAATGACAAACCTATAGTTTTTTTCCTTTTCGTGATGTTAGCCCAACGTGGCTGAAAATACAATAGTTACCCCTTTTCCTTTGATGTATTCAATCCGACGTGAATGCAATGAGTTTCTGGCGTATGTTGTGGTTCTGAATATAGTAGGCTAGGTGTAGCTGTAAACCCTAGATCCTGTCCCAAAACTGGATCTTATCTGCTTCGCAGATAGCTGGTGAGAAGAGCTATATTTTGGGACTTCTTTGTGAGTGACCCGTTGCCCACGTCGGGCTAACATCATGAAAAAGAAAAACTACAGGGTGATTCAAAAGTCAGGTAACATAAGGATATACTGTATTATGTAATGATGCAGGGGAATAGTCACATCACATGTTCGATATGGCCACCGTTAACGGCAATGCACTCGTGCAGCCAGCTAGGAATATCACATTAATGCGCTCCTCCTTCGATAACATCTTGTAACTCATTTACTTACCTGCAAAGAAACAGAAAAGCCCTATGTAACCTGACTTTTGAATCACCCTGTATATTATTTGTCATTTACCATTACTTATTCGAACTATAGTGGATTTATTTTCCTAGAAGAGTTCCATATTCCATGCGCAGTCTGTGTGTAACATATATATATATATATATAATATATATATATATATATATTAATATATATATATATATATATATATACACACACACATACACGGGTTCCTTGCACTTGTTAAAGTATTATATTAATTAAATTTCCATACAAAATTCGGTTTCATTTTAGTTGTGTTTATATATTGGATAACTTTTGCCTAAAAATAGGGAGGGAGAGAGAGTGAGTGAGTGAGTTACAGGAGTTACAAGGAAAAGAAGTACCTCAAAAGGCCTTGCGGCCCATACCGAGGAGGTACCTATGGCAACAGTGCCAGGGAAAATTTTCTACACACTCAAATAGTGTGCAAGATTTGGTCTAACCTTTTCTTGAACTGATCCACAGAGGAACTGTTCACAACTTCTGAAGGTAACCTGTTCCACGTGTCACAGATCTTATACGTAAAGTAATACCCACACACACTAGTCCTAAACCGTTTCAAATCCAACTTCCAACCATTGTTGCGAGTTGGGTTATCATTTAAACTAAACATGCTTCTAAAATCGACATCGTTGAACCCGCGTAAGAGCTTGAAAACCTCGATGAGTTGACCGCGCAGCCTCCGAGTTTCCAGCGAAAACAAGTTCAGGGCGCGTAAGCGTCGACTGTAGCCCATATGCCTAACGGAAGGGATTAACTTTGTGGCCCTCGCCTGCACTCGCTCCAGCCTCTCAATATCTTTCCTGAGGGTGGGCGACCAGAACTGCGCTGCATACTCCAGGTGCGGCCGACCAGGGAATTGTACAGAGAGAGCACAATCTCCTTGTTCCAAAACTGAAATTGCCTCCTGATATAACCCAACAGCTTCTGGGCTTTCTTTTTCACCTCTACGTACTGTTTGGTAAATTTAAGGTCGCTGCTGATTAGCACACCCAAGTCCTTTTCCGAATCAGTCGCCTCGATATTGTTCCCCAACATCGAGTAGTTCGACTTGGGATTGGCGTAGCCAATGTGCATCACTTTGCATTTACCCAAGTTAAACGGCATTTGCCATTTTTTTGGTCCCAACATTGGCCCCAAGCTTGGTGTCATCAGCGAATTTGGCGATCCGACTGACGATGCCACCGTCGATATCATTTATGTAAATGATAAACAACAGTGGCCCCAAAACGGAACCCTGAGGAACCCCACTAGTGACCGAGGCCCAACTCGAACTAACCCCTTCAATTGCAACCCTCTGCCGCCTATTCTTCAGCCAGTTTTCAATCCACCTACCTATTTCCCAACCGATACCCAGCGCGCGCACTTTCGCCATTAGCCGGCGGTGAGGTACCTTATCAAAGGCTTTCTGAAAGTCGAGATAAAGTATGTCACTCGCCCTACTCTTATCGTACTCACTCAACATGACGTGGAAAAACTCGAGCAAGTTGGTGAGACACGACCTATGCCGTCTAAACCCATGTTGGGAGTCCCGAAGCAGCTTGTAGGAATCCAAATCGTCAACGATCCTATCCGCTATTATCCCCTCTAATAATTTACCTACAACTGAAATGAGACTAATGGGACGATAGTTCCCTGGACTTTCGTGATCCCCTTTCTTAAAGATAGGGGTCACATTGGCTTCCCTCCAGGCACCTGACCCGTCTCCAACGATTTGTTGAAGACTGTAGCCAGGTGGGGAGCCACCTGGTCGCGCACCTCCCGCAACACTCTGGGGAGAAACTGGTCTGGCCCACGAGCCTTAAACGCGCTCAGTTTGTCTATTCTATCGGCAACGACTGTCGCGGTACATCGAACACTATCGAGGCCAGCACCTTCGTGCCTCACGCCTGGCTCGGGGATGACGCGGGTGTCCTCCCTGGTGAACACTCCGGCAAAGTACTCATTTAGCACATTAGCGATGTCCGCGTCGGAGGTCCGCAGAACGCCGCTTCTAATGGGCTTTCAACTATTAACAACTGAAAAACTCCTTAGGGTTCCCCTTGCAGAGGCTTGCCACCCGTAGTTCTTCATTACGTTTCGCTAGCCTAACCTTCGCCTTCACTTCCCTACACAGGCGGACATACGCTTCAGTGTTCTCATGGGAACGATTGGCCTTCGCCCTCCTATACGCTACTTTCCTATTTCGGATAGCCGAAGCGATGTCACGATTGAACCACTTAGGCTGCGTTGAAGCAGCGGTGACCTGTTTTGAGGGTATGGCAGCAGACTGCAGCACCATAAACTCGTCCCGGAATGCACTCCACACTCCCTCAACATCGCCGCCGACCTCTAACCCCATCTCACCTACGCTATCCCTGAGGCTAACAAAGTTCGCCCGCCGGAGATCGAGCTTACTGCCTCCCGAGTTACTACGCTTCACCCGAGGGACGCACACACGGAACCTAATCAGATCGTGATCACTCCCGCCCAATGATTCGTTAACGGTGAGGCCAGTGACGAGGTTGTCTTCGGTCGTGAATACTAAGTCTAGAACGCTTTCGCCTCGTGTAGGCTCATTGACCCACTGAGTGAGGAAGTTCTCATCAGCAAAGTCAACTAGCCTCCTCCCTTCAGCATCAGCAGTCCTGTCTTCCCACTTTATGCCGCGACAGTTGAAGTCTCCTAAAACTACACACACCCTATCCCCTAGCAGGCTACTGAGTTCGGTGTACAGGGCTGTATCATCCTCGAGGAGGAGATGCGGAGGTCTGTACACCAAGATTAACCTATAGCTCGTCCCTCCCGCATTCAGATCGACGCCAAGCAACTCCCGTTCCGACCGGAATTGGCAGTCAACCGGACTCAACGTGTCCCTGACGTATGTCAGTACCCCTCCCCCCTCCCCACGGGTGCGGTCTTTGCGAAACATTCTATACCCGGGAATTTCAAACTCCCCAACGTAATCCCTACGATCAGTGTGAATCCAGGACTCGGTAATAGCAACGATATCCTGGTATTCTGATGCTAAGAGCGCCCGTAGCTCGCAAAACTTGTTCCTAATCGACCTAGCATTAAAAAGCATTGCACGGAGGGAGCCTCCCCTATTCTGACCGCCCCCTAGCACGACCCGTTTCCCGAACAGCCAGGGCTGTCTGGAGTTGCAGAGCCCCTCACCAACGAGGTGGCAACTTCCGCAGGAGGTTGAGCCCCCTCCAACGGGGAAGGAGGGTCACCCACCTGGACGCACCCTTCAGTTAGAGAGAGAGAGAGAGAGAGAGAGAGAGGAGAGAGAGGAGAGTCAATTAAATTTCAATTCAAATTGCAGATGGACCACTTTACGAAAGAAATAATTGTTGTCCTTTTTTAAATTGGTTATTGTATCGTGACGCGTGTTTTGAAAATTGTTTCGAAAACAATTTTTGTTTTTAGTTTATTTGTTTATAAAACAATTGTTCGTTTGTTTTCATATTTGAATATATTTATTGGGTATAACAGTATTATATAATATTTTGTATGGTTAACCATTTTGTTTTTGTTCCAATTAAATTATATCATATCATCATTCCAGTCTATTATTTTTCTGTTATCGTATCATTTTATTTGTGTCTCTCTTATTTGTTTACGATTGAATCTAGAATTTTTTTTTTTAGTGTTATAAATATAATTTATAGGTAGAAAATTATATAATTTAGTAATTATGATTTCTGTTCGAGTTAAAAATAATTTAATTTTCGACATAAATATATTTTTATTTTGGTTTTTTGGTTTTGAAGTTTAAAACAATATTGTCGTTTCACATCATTTTGCGTAATTGTTCCTGCGTGCATGTGTAATTTTGTGTGTGGAGGGGTGGGGATAAAAGCGAGGTCGAATTTCTGATAATTCACGGATGTAGAGAGGTATTTTTTTTAGTGAGGTAACAGTTTTGTTAGTCGTGATGAGTTTAGATTACGTTAAATTGGGTTAATTTAGAATTTTAGTATACAGGTATACCCCGTTTTACGCGAATTTGAGGTTACATGGTTGATTAATTAAGGATTTACCCCCTATAATTAAAATGAACACACTCGAGGTTACGGGGTTCAGTTCCAGATGTAGATAACCCTCCAACAACAATCCATCAAGCCTAAATTTCATCTTGAAGTTTCCATTCATTCGGCCTTACCGCCTTTGTCACCTTCCCCCATAGTTTATGTAAGTACGTATATACATATTTGTTTATTATTAATGTATGATATTATGCATTAATTATCGTTCTCTTTCAGGTTTATAATTAATAATTTAGATTATTGTTGTTATTTAATTGAATAAACAGTTGGTGCAATAGGTTTATCTATTAATTTTTAGGGGCTTATTATAGCTTCAACATTTTTGTGGAACGTCTTTAACCCCTCCTAATGAATATTGTGTCAATGGGGAAAATATACTACATTACATGCGAATTCACTGTACACGGTAGTTTCTAGGAATGTAACTACTGCGTATAGCGGGGTATACCTGTATGTAATAAAGAAAAACCCATACCTCATTTGTGCTACGTGCGACACACACACACACACACACACACGTCTCTCTCCGTTATTAGTTAAGTGTAATCGGAAGATGGTTTCAAATTTTGGTTGTCAAACCGAGTTGTTTGCTCGCTCATAACCATTTTCCGCCATTTTGATAATGTTTAAGTGTTTTTTACCCGTTGTTACTCATGCCACACGACAAACAACCTTTTTCTCCTAAAATATAAGCATAACTTTTTACTTCTCTACCCGATCATCTCTCCGTAAAGAAATATGCCTGCAGCGTAAGTTAAAAACAAAACAAAAATAGAAGAAAAATGTTTGATTTTTGCAATTGTTGTCGATAGAGTGCAGTTCCAATAACCTTCCGGTGACACACTTTTTAAGCCCTCCCTCACTCTGTCCTCCCTTTGTAACAAATACATAAGTTGCTCGTCTTTCTTACGTCACGTTGTCACTGATATCAGTTTCTCAACATAATCATATCATCACTAAATATTGTGTAGGGTAAAAATACAAAAGCTTTTAAGTAAATGGGTAAATGGTGGTTGTATTGTAGCTGTTGCATTACGAGGAAGCGCCTCGAAACCAATTACCATTAATGGCTGATCTTTACCCCATCGAAAGTTAACGGTATATACTATGTCATTTAAAAAGGTAACTCTATAGACTGACCAATAAACATTTTATAGACACTGTTGAGGCTAAATCAAAGTGTGAATAAAGAATGTTGATATACAGGGTGGCGCGAAAGTCGCGCATCATAGGAATTTTCAGTGTTGACTATATTATTTTTTTTCTTTTAGGTAGGGGATGGCTGCGAAATTAACAATAGACGAGAGGGTGAGCTTGGTTTTAATGTATGGAATACTAGGTATTCTATGCATTTCGCAGCCATCCCCTACCTAAAAGAAAAAAATATATTATAGTGAACATTGAAAATTCCTGTGATGCGCGCCACCCTATATTGTTTGGCTGAAAGCGAGACAAGTGAATGATAGGAATTTTGACCCAAAATCAAGAAAGCAGAAAATGTGAAATAAACCAAAATCTATTATTAAAAAATAGTAACTTTAATTTAAAATTTTAATTTAATTTAATTTAATTTAATTCTAAATTTAATTCTAAATTTTGGTTTTACAAAATATAAATGAGACTCAAAATAAAATTATATATTTTTTTGACCGAAAACATTTTGTGTTAAATCGCTGTAGTTCACATAAACATCACACTAAAACGACATTTCGAGAGCAAGGAGAGAATTAAAATCTTCAAATAATAATGGGGTTCAAACCTCTTCAGTTGAAGGTAGACGTGAAGGGAACATCTCGAACCTATAACCTAAAGTTATAGTAGTTCAGTGAATACCCACATTCGGGCCTACGTCGTGGCCATGGTACAACACCGCTTTCCTTAAGATCAGAGAAACTAATCAACGTTAGGTCTGGATAGTAAGTGGATGGATGATCGTCTTCCGCGTTCAGGGGATATAGTAACCCATAAATGGTTCGGTTCCCATGTGCATAAAATTGTGGGTCACCTCCTTCACACGAGATTAGCTAGGTTTCCGCACAGTTGAGAACCCAATCTGGCTTATGCCTCCACTTCGACAAGGGGAAAAGAGTGTGTGTGTGTGTGTGTGTGTGTGTGTGAGACAGAGACAGACAGACCCCAATAATTGAAAACCGAAAGGGCCAATTTCCAATTCGTATGCATATGGTTTGGGCCTCATCCAAGGAGGAAACTGTTTTATTTTTGGTCAGTGCAATTCAAACAGAGAGAACTGAATTCTATAAAATATCTAAGAAAAATTATTGAATTTGGGGGATTATAGGTCAAAGTTCAAGGTCACAGTGACTAGGTCAAACATTTTTTGCTGGAGAGAACTGGCATGTTAACTTCTTAAGCGTTATCGGTTATATCGTCTATCGTATGAAAGAAAAAAGTGACGCTTTAGCAGGTTAAATTTACAAAAGCAAACCTTTTTTTTAATTGACTTCAGGAAATCCCCATTTTTGTTTGCTCATCAAAAAATTATAATGTTACAAATAAATTAATTGTTTGGTGAAATATTTAAGCTAATTTCCGTATAGGCCCTACAAAAAAATTAGGTCTAGCCAAGAACTTTGGTAAACTTAGACCTAACTCAGTTAAGTTTAAGCTGTTTAACTGTCTTTTAATGTTTGATTGCGGTTGTTTAACTTCGCTGATGGACAGAAAGCAGTGTTAGGACATTGGCCATGACTTAGGACTATAGTGACAGTTTAGTGTATGAAGGCTAATTCTAGACAGGCTAATCTACAGTTTTGGATTAAAGTTCGCCAAAAAACAAAAACTTTTAAAAAGGATAAAAAAAAATACTAATTATAATTATTAATGACTGGGTTATTTATCAAATTTTATTAGTTACCCAAAAAGAATAAAATATCTGAAAATAAAAGATATAATCAATTGGTAATTGTTTAATGTTTCAAAGAAATTTTATTTCTAGACTAACTTTTTTCTGAAACTGTGCATACGTATAGGCCATAGGTAACCCCAATAAAACTTTAAAAAATTTAACAATTAATGTGAAATAATTAATTTGAAATTAATTTTTTCCTTTGTCCCGTTATATTTTCATAAGTTTTCAAAACGAATATTATGTACCATACCAATAATCCAGTATTATGAATATATTTATCAAATTTAATAAATTACTGGTTAACAATGTGTGTTAATTCTGAATCTACGTTGACCATATATATAGATAAGAAATAGGAAAACAACTTACAACCCTGACGCTAGGTGGCGTTGTGAGACCAATGAGACACTTGAGCTTAAAATAGAAAGTGGGCGGAGCTTCAGTTCCTTTTATATATATATATATATATATATATACACACACACACACACTCAGAATGGTCCCCTGAGTTTTTTTATGATACACACAGACAGTGCATGGAACAAGGAACACTTCTGGGAAAATTAAATCCACTCTAGTCCGAATAAGTAATGGTAAATGACAAATACCATAGTTTTTCTTTTTCATGATGCTAGCCCGACGTGGGCAACATGGGACCTCTTTGCGAGTGACCCGTTGCCCACGTCGGGCTAGCATCATGAAAAAGAAAAACTATGGTATTTGTCATTTACCATTACTTATTCGGACTAGAGTGGATTTAATTTTCCCGAGAGTTCCTTGTTCCATGCACTGTCTGTGTGTATCATATATATATATATATATATATATATATATAATCATGCGGGTTGCTTCTACAGAGCTTCAATTTAATATTTAGGAGAAATCCAATGACAAGGAGAAATGTAAATGCCATGAAAAGTCTTCTTTAATGCAACGTTTCGAGCAATACGCTCATCTTCAGGCTGTTTAATAACAATGTGAAATTAAAATCAATATTGAATGAAAAACAAACAGAAAATTTCTATAACCTATTCATGAAGACAAATTTTAAAGACTGAGAAAAGAGGGTTAAATTCTAAGTTATACAGATTTACATATAAAATTAAGAAGCTATTTTTAAATACATATAGTAAATGTGAAATTAATACACTGGAAAAATTAACAATAGTACACTGGAATAATGAAACTACTACCTTACACTGCAGTTTCCGAGGCTAACTGAATTGAGCCGAGGCAATACGGGAAAACAAAAGATGGCGAGGGCGATTGGGGAAGGGGGGATTATAAGGAATTGGGGAAGGAGGAGGGATCATAGCAAATTGAGGGGGACGGCGGATGAGTCAACATTTAGACTCGGGGACAATGTTTTGATGAAAAGCGATTCCAAAATTCTTAGTGAGTTGGGACAAGTATTACAACCAAGAATTTTAAAATTGTCTAAAGTGACATCAATTTTACATTCTATGCTGTGTTCGCGAATCCTCGAAACCTCTTTAGTTTTTAAAATTTTACCTGTTCGGCCACTTATTCCCATATGCGAATAAAATCTAGCCCTGAGAGAGCGAACAGTGCTGCCAATGTAATTCCCAAGGAGACACCTAGGGCAGGTAAATAAATATACAACACCGCTACGCAACGAGTCAGGGGTTCGATCCTTCGCTGAGAAAAAGCTACCTAAAGACGTTTTATTAATAAATATGATGCGGAAATCAGTATGATAAAAAAATTTCCTTAACAATTTTGTAAATTTAAGCT
The DNA here is from genome assembly GCA_023014485.1 of Bathynomus jamesi. Classification (NCBI taxonomy): domain Eukaryota; kingdom Metazoa; phylum Arthropoda; class Malacostraca; order Isopoda; family Cirolanidae; genus Bathynomus; species Bathynomus jamesi. Next base: position 174,553 of record JAJOZX010004870.1, on the reverse strand, counting down.
TAAATTCTTTATTCAAAGGACCCATTTCAGGTACCAAGAAATATTTTATATCCTTCGGCACTGTAATACATGGAAGTTGAGGGCTATAAACACTATTTAGGAAGGATCTAATTAGTTTGTCTACATATTGAACAGGAAAACTATTATTAGTAAAGTATGATCTTAGATTATTAAATTCATCATTAAGTAAGGTAAAACTAGAGGTCAAATCATATCCTCTGAACAGGAGAGTTTTAATACAAGACATCTTATAGTTGAAATCAGTAAAACTAAAAAAAATTCATGCCCAAACCAGTGAAAGTGGGCTTCCTGTAAACTGATGTAGTAATAGAATCACCGTTTTTCGAAATTAAAAGATCTAAGAAGGGGAGGGAGCCATTTTGCTCAGTTTCCATTGTATACGTTATATTGGGGTGCAAAGAATTTAGGAAGTTAAAGAATTGTTGCGCTTGTACCGCATTATCAAAGACTGCTATCGAATCATCAACGAAGCGTCGATAGAAAATTGGCTTGAGATGAGTGGGAGATTGTCTAAAAATTACACTTTCTAAATGAGTCATAAAAAAATCAGCTGCTAACGGTCCGACAGGTGATCCCATCCCTACTCCATCAATTTGTTGGTAAACCTTATTGTTGAAAGTGAAATAGCATTGTTTGAAGACCAATTCTAAAAGTTCCTTAAAATGAGACAATGAAAAACCATGAAAATTATCAACTGAGCTAAAAACCCTATCCAAAATAATGGCAATAGTTTCAGATACAGGTACATTCGTGAAAGCGACTTTACATCAAAACTGACAAAAAACTTTTTTGAATCGAAGTTTTTACCAAGGAAGTCTTTTTGGAATTCAAACGAGTTATTTATAGTGTAAGCATTTTTCGCAAAGGGGGACAGGAGACGAACAACAAATTTTGCCAATTGAAAGGTGGGTAAGTTATACGAAGCTAAAATAGGACGGAGAGGTGTTCCAGCTTTATGGATTTTAGGCAGACAGTATAATTGAGCAAGATTAGCACCAGATGCGAACAACTGAGAGTAAGTATCATTTTTTATTATCTTTAAGGACTTTAGTCGTGACAGAAATCTATTAACCTGGTCTTCTAACCTTACAATGACTTTATTGACAGGTTCTAGAATTTGTTTGAATTTAGTAAGATCACTTAGGATTTCATTAGTTTTGTTTATGTAGTCCGATTTATTCAAAATAACCACTCCGTTACCCTTGTCTGGTCTAGTCACAACAATCTCCTGGTTCTTTGCCAAATTCTTAATACACTGCAAATCACTCTTCCTAAATATGAAAGATTGAATTTTAAGATTTCTAAGTTTAAGAAAAAATTCTTGAGTTAAATTTGAGAACTGACATTTGAAATTATTGAATTCACCCATATGGGGAACATTTTTCAAGCCATTGAAAATTTTTCAAATAAAGAAAAACGAAGGCTTATATATTTGAAACAACGGAAGCTTAAATTGCAAGCCAAGTGACAGTAAAAACTTTTCCCGAGGGGAGAGTGTGTAACTAGAAAGATTCGAAATTACCTTATCTGAATTGAAAAAATTTGGTGAATTCATTCCCAAAGCCTTTAACTTACGTTCATGTGTTTCCAAGATGGTAGAGTGAAATTTTTCTAGTTCACGTTGTACTGTACAAGAGAAATTATTAATAAATAGTCCAACAACGACAAGGTATTTTTAAGAGTAGTTTTATAATGCCCAAGAGACTTGTTATGCGAATCTGATATTTTGATTTTATAATTAATTTCATTATTTAATAAATATTCCAGGGACGATTGATAAAATTCAGAGTCATATAGATTGTCACGGTAGAGTTTGAAGTAAACAAATTTCGGAAAAAACCCTGCAGGTCCGACACATTTCAAGAAAATAACAGTCCAGTTTTGACTTGAGAAACTTTCGTGAAGTCTTCCAAACATGCGATAGGCCTGAGGCCATCTTGTCCATACCTTGAATATATATAATCATGCGGGTTGCTTCTACAGAGCTTCAATTTAATATTTAGGAGAAATCCAATGACAAGGAGAAATGTAAATGCCATGAAAAGTCTTCTTTAATGCAACGTTTCGAGCAATACGCTCATCTTCAGGCTGTTTAATAACAATGTGAAATTAAAATCAATATTGAATGAAAAACAAAACAGAAAATTTCTATAACCTATTCATGAAGACAAATTTTAAAGACTGAGAAAAGAGGGTTAAATTCTAAGTTATACAGATTTACATATAAAAATTAAGAAGCTATTTTTAAATACATATAGTAAATGTGAAATGGGAATAAGTGGCCGAACAGGTAAAATTTTAAAAACTAAAGAGGTTTCGAGGATTCGCGAACACAGCATAGAATGTAAAATTGATGTCACTTTAGACAATTTTAAAATTCTTGGTTGTAATACTTGTCCCAACTCACTAAGAATTTTGGAATCGCTTTTCATCAAAACATTGTCCCCGAGTCTAAATGTTGACTCATCCGCCGTCCCCCTCAATTTGCTATGATCCCTCCTCCTTCCCCAATTCCTTATAATCCCCCCTTCCCCAATCGCCCTCGCCATCTTTTGTTTTCCCGTATTGCCTCGGCTCAATTCAGTTAGCCTCGGAAACTGCAGTGTAAGGTAGTTAGTTTCATTATTCCAGTGTACTATTGTTAATTTTTCCAGTGTATTAATTTCACATTTACTATATGTATTTAAAAATAGCTTCTTAATTTTTATATGTAAATCTGTATAACTTAGAATTTAACCCTCTTTCTCAGTCTTTAAAATTTGTCTTCATGAATAGGTTATAGAAATTTTCTGTTTTGTTTTTCATTCATATTGATTTTAATTTCACATTGTTATTAAACAGCCTGAAGATGAGCGTATTGCTCGAAACGTTGCATTAAAGAAGACTTTTCATGGCATTTACATTTCTCCTTGTCATTGGATTTCTCCTAAATTTATATATATATATATCTATATATATTATATATATATATACAGGGTGTCCCGTAAGTCTGGACCCATAGGGAAAAATAATAAAATTACAAAATAGTCCAAAAATTTATTACATAATCTGTTCAAAGTGTCCGCCGTTGTGTCGCACACATAGTTGAAGACGTAATCTCCACTGCGACAGCACTTTCTGAATCACAGTCGCAGAAATTTCTTGACACGCCTCCACAATGCGTGCTTTAAGGTGGAAAATGTTCTGAAGTTTGACCTCGTACACTTTGGCTTTCAGTGGCCCCCAAATAAAACTCCAGCGGAGTAAGATCATAATAAAAATAATAATAAAAATAATAAAAAAATATATTATAAATAAATTTTTGGACTATTTTGTAATTTTATTATTTTTCCCTATGGGTCCAGACTTACGGGACACCCTGTATATATATATAAATAATTTTTTCCTCTGTGTGAGGTTATACCTGTAATTCCCTATCGTACATAGTTTTGAGAAGTTATCGCATGATGCCTATCTTAAAACAGTTTTTTTGGCGAGAGATCGGTTGTTATAAACTTCGGATGAAATATTGTTTAAATAATAGTGACAAAGATGATGATCTTGTACACACACACACACACACACACACCTAACCACACACCGTTTTGGTTACCTTACGAAACGCAACATTTTTAGTTGTGGATGTCGACATTTAACTAATCTAAATAACCTAACCTAACTAACTAGCCTAATCTTCATTATATATCTCTCCCATAATATTTAACGAGTTTGAATAGAAAAGGTCTGAATCTATGGCAACACCGTTAATGTCGCTATACGCACGTTCGTGTCATGATGAGCTCTCTCTGTATCTTGAAGATTGTCGCGGTTTAGTAAGATAACCAAGAAAACACATATTTGTGGTTACGATATGACCAACGCCTTTTATGGTTTGAAGTGGGGTGGTTCCATGAATGTATTGCTTAGCTGCGTTGCCGGAGCAAATATAGAACGGGCCAAGGAAGGGTTCATATAACTCAATTGTTGCTCTAGACAGGGAAGTGCACAGTGCTTATGGTTTTTGTCCTTCCACAAATCCTTCTTTGTATTCACTCGAGTATGATTGTCGCCATATAGCGGTAGTTCCGGTGTCTTTTCGGGGGTCGTGGCTCTCTAAGCATTCTGTTGGTGCTCCCCTTGGTTATTATGTATTTTATCACACTCAGTCATTTTACACACCAAAATACATTTTTCTAGTAGTATTTGATGTGATTTGTTCAAATATGACCTCCATTTCCGTCGGAAATGAGATCCAACAAAGTTATAGTACTTTGAAGTTTGGCTCATTTTCAAGGGAAATGGAAGTCAAAATCTAAGCAAAACACATCAAATATTACTAGAAAAATGTATTTTGATATTAATTAACCTAACCTAACCTTACCTAACCTAACCCTGGCTAAACGATCTTAACCCTGGCTAAACGAGCCTAGAGTATTACCTTATTATGGATTAGGTGGTGGATACAGACGAGAGCTCGTTTAGCCAGGGTTAGGCTCGTTTAGCCACGGTTAGGTAAGGTTAGGTTAGGTTAATTAATACCAAAATACATTTTCCTAGTAATATTTGATGTGTTTTGCTTAGATTTTGACTTCCATTTCCCTTGAAAATGAGCCAAACTTCAAAGTACTATAACTTTGTTGGATCTCATTTCCGACGGAAATGGAGGTCATATTTGAACAAATCACATCAAATACCTACTACTAGAAAAATGTATTTTGGTGTGTAAATTGACTGAGTGGGATAAAATACATAATTACCCTCCCCTTAAGTGGGGTTCATTCGTTTGTCGTGTTCACTAACTACTACACACTTTCTCCTAAAGTCCTGACACGTGTTCAGGCGAGGTCGAGTGTGGTCAGTAATTGATGTAACAACATACTCTCGACCCGACATTTTATAGTTAAGATATTTTAGGGTTGTGCCAGGTTAGGTTAGGATAGAGTAAGTTAGGTTATCAGTGTGTTAATGTAATTCCTCGTCAACGAAATGTATACGTATCCGTCAATAATCAGGTCTTTGAGACCAGTTTTGGTGACCTGGTACAGTTTTGTGGTGTAATGATAAGCACCGTGCGGCCTCCATTCGGTGAGAGAATTTATTTTTGGAGATCGTAGGGATAGAATGGATACATATTTGTTTTTCCTTCACTGCTAACAATGTTTGCTTTGAATGTTTTTCAATTTCAAGTTTTCCCCCTCAAATTGGGCGAAAAGTTTTGTTTTTGCTAAAAGGACCTCTTACAATAACTTTTAGATACGAAATGGCAGAGCTGGGCACTTGCGGCATATTTTGCGGTACTGCGGTACTGCCAAACTACCAAACGGGACCGCATAACGCAGTACCGCAAAGGATCGCTGAAAGTACCGCAGTACCGCTACCGCATTCAAATTTCCGCGTACCGGTTTTGGTACCAGTTTGGTAGTACCGCAGTACCGCAAAATATGCCGCAAGTGCCCAGCTCTGCCGGAAATGGCACCATCCATATTATACTAACATGTTCTTCTTGACCTGACTGGAATTCTAAGCAAGAATCTTCGTATTTACTCGAAAATGGTTGTGTGTGTGTGTGTGTGTGTGTGTGTGTGGTGTGTGTGTGTGTGTGTGTGTGAGAGAGAGAGAGAGAGAGAGAATATACAAAGGGTTTCATTATAGAGAAGTCTAAGGCTGTTTCACGTAAGGGAATATGGGCCACAATTTGCGAGCCAAGACTCAATTATCGTTGTTACCTGTTCATTTATCACAAAATGTGTGTCTCTCTCTCTCTCAAATACCCCAAATGGTTCATTGAGACTTTTCTCTCTTCTCTCCCAAAAGAGAAGACTCGATAACTTTTAACAGACTGAAAGCGTCCAGTATTCCAGTGACCGTGGAAGTGGGATGATGTGCTTTTCCTTGACAAAAATAGGCTCGCAACCGAACAGCTACTTGTTGCTTGAAAATTGTATAAGTTGCGAATATTTTATGAGGGAACTTTTTAAACTGTTCCTTCGTCCCAACGGAAAAGATTATTCGATTTAGTTGGTTGGTTGGTTGGTTGATTTCGGATAAATCTGGAAACTGTATTTTGTAACTTTAAGTTAATAAGTAATTCATGGTCATAAATAAATACAGTATATGAATAATTCAGTGGAGGAAATATTTTAAAAAATTCTCGAAAACAAAAATTTATATATATATATATATAATATATATATATATTATATATTATATATATATAAATTTTTTTAACTCTTTTTACCTTATCGCAAAGTTTGAAGATTTGAACAGTTTTTTTTGGTGGGAGAGCTTCATTTAACCTTCATAATTAACGTAACTTTCCAAAATTTTAAATGTTTTTGCGGGACTGGTGAGCTGGGGTTGGGTGGGATTGGTGAGAAGTGAGATAAAAGCCCTCAGGAACTCTTCCCCTCGTCCCATGTCCAAATAACTTCTTATCCCCAAATCCGAATGTTCCCCACAAATTCAAACTTTGCGAAAGGTAAAAGTGTCTAATAACGAGTGGTAATTCACTACATTTTGGCGACAATTTTAGATAACTTTACCGCGACATTTTATCGCTCAATTAAGTATTTAAGAGGAATGCAATTCTCCAAAACTCTCTGTCACGATGGAAGTTGATTTAGGAGAAATAAAACCCAAACAAAGTCACCTTATTTTTATTAAGAAAAAGGTAAGTTTGAGGTTTACTGCATGGCCAGGTAGCGTTGCTTACCTGTAATCACGAGTTGGGAGTCATTTTTTACTCTTCCGTTTTAATATTTTTAAGCTAGGGATTATATACCGTTTGGTTAAATAGGTTACTTGTACGGTAATACTCTACCGTACCCTACTGCAGTACATCCGCAAATACCGTACGTATTGGAATAATATCTTTGGAGTTGCTTAACCTCCTTAACGGCGAAGGTCATGACGGAAGGGACCTACGTCTCTCTACACGTGATCCGAACCACCGGTCGCTACATCATCATAACGCAGAGAACGGTCCGCCATCCAACAAATGAACAGTTGTAACGTTGTTTAGCCTCGGCAGGCGGTTGTGAACTTGTGACATGTTTCAAGTGAATGGGTTAAGGTGAGCACTTTTCTCCATTGTAAATCTTAAATTTTATTTTTTATTTGACCTTCACCTGACCTTGTTAAATGAGGGTATTTCCTCTTCGAGCGGAAATGTTCTTTCCAACGCTCACCTCTGAAATTTGAAATAGGAAAAAGTTTATCTCGGCAATTAAGCCTCGTATTTAATTTGTACTTTCAGAATATTGTTACCGTGACACCAAGTAATCAGTAACCATTTGCCACTGTAAACTAACAACTGTAACTAGTTATTATGTATTAATTGGTATTTAACAGTAAACTAGTTATGCTAACGTAAAATTACAGGGTCACCTGAAAATCAGGGCCCCCAGCCTTCGTTAGTTAACCTTATAAGGCTAACTAACGAAAATATCATGACTTAACCTAACCAATCGTCAAGGGCGTATATTTGACCTAACGATTGGTTAGGTTAAGTCGTGATATTTTCGTTAGTTAGCCTTATAAAGCTAACTAACGAAGGCTGGGGGGTCCTGATCTTCAGGTGATCCAAATTACAATTTTCACTGATGAGGAAATGTAAGGAATACTGTATGTAAAACTGTTTCATTTAGCTACAGTGCGCCGTTACATTTTGGCCACAACACCACACCACTTCCACTTGGCCACGTCACTAGTTCAGTGATGTTAGGTGTGTTTAGTACATGGATGAGTAACCACCGTCTTCCGTGTTTAGATGATGTATTGACCCGTGATTTGGATCCCACCTTTAAGGTCTTCTCTCTCACGTACGTGATCCTTGCCGTTAGGATTAAATTAAACAATCCTGAACATTATTATAAACTACAGGGTGTCCACAATGTGTATCATCCCAGTAAAATACTGATTTTCGTTTTTCTTTGAGACCCATTTGGCTCCATGAACGACCACGTAATGGTAAAATCATTGAAAATATTCGTGCAGACTTCCAGGACCGATTCACTAGTGCAGCTCCTCTTTTGGAGGAGCTTATGAACGCTCATGGAAGCACGTTACTAGCCAATATGCGTTGTTCAATCGTATAGTTGCTGCTATCACGCGCATCAAATGGGTTTGAAAGAGAAACGAAAATCGGTATTTTACTGGGGTCAAAAGACATTGTGGACACCATGTAAGTTAGGGCCACTATACCAATAATCTATTTTAGATACCCTCATACCCTTTATTGTTTGGCAGGTTCATCATGAAGTGGGTATTGAAAGTAAACATATTCTGACTTTTACAATGACTTTTAATTGAAAAAGGAAATACATTTTTAGCGAACGAAAACGACACTCAAAAAAATCTCTCTTGATTTTAAAATTAAAAAATAGTAAATATCACACTTTTTCAAAGAACTTAAATTTTAGTTTTTGTATAAATTAGTAAATATTTCAGAATTATGCACCCTCGTGTAATATATATACAGGGTGTCCCATAAGTCCGACATCATAGGAAAAATAATAAAAAAAGGCAAAACAAAAGCTTTTATTTAGAGAACGTGCTCAATATGTCCACCATTGTTTTCAATACACAAATTCAGACGTGATACCCAGTCAGCAAGCACACGGTGAATGATGTCAGGAGTAATGGTGTTACATGCCTCAATAATGCGCTGCCGCAAATGTTCAAAACACCTAATTTTCTCTGCGTATACCAGCGCTTTCAAGTGGCCCCAGATATAAAAATCTAGTGCCGTGAGATCCGGGCTTCTAGCTGGCCATTCCACAGGCCCTCGACGTCCTATCCAATGACCAGGGAATTGTTGGTACGGGTATTCCCTTACTTGGGTGCTGTAATGTGCAGGAGCGCCGTCTTGCTGGAACCATGTTGGGAAATTTTCTTCTTCGTTCAAGACACTGGGAAATGCTTCTTCCTTGAGCATACGTAGGTAGGTGCCTCCAGTGACATGTTCATCGAAAAGGAGGGGGCCTATGATGCGATCCTTCCAAATGCCATACCATACCATCACCCGAGATGCACCTTGTTCCTTTGAAGAGGTATACCAGTGAGGGTTGTTTTTGAGACCAGTAGCGGGTGTTCTGTCGATTTACCTCACCATTTCCATATAAAAACAGCCTCGTCACTGAACAGAATGGTGGACGGGAAATTGGCATTCCGAGCATATGAATTATGGTTTGTAGAAATAGAAAATATGAATTTCTCCTATGATGCCGGACTTATGGGACACCCTGTGTATGTATATATATATATATATATATATATATAAAATATATATATATATATATATATATAAGCGCTGTAATTGTTACCTGCACGAATAAACTTTTTAACTTATTCGGTTGAATACCAAAAAGTGTAAAAACTTTGAAACCAAAACTTTGAACAAAGAATTATGGAGGAAAAAGTTTTAATTACGTAATAGAATTTTATTTCAACACGCAATTATTTATAAAGAGAATAATTAAAATATTCATTTTAAAATAATAATAATTTCAATTTTGCAAAGTGAGAGAGCAACAGTGGCCTAGTCTAAGTCACAGTATACATATCTGTATAGTATGGAACTCTGATTAAAGTCTATTCACAATTTATTTTTAATGGAATTGTACATATATTTCACATTTTAAATCTCATTATAGTTATAACTTTATTACTAATTATTACAAAGATTTTTACAATCTTTCAGATCGTCACTATGGATTCCGCAAGGGACGCTCTACTGGCGATCTTGCGTATCTCTCCGACTTTTGGTCATCCTCATTTCGGGAATTCGGTGAAACTTTTGCTTTTGCGCCAGACATATCGAAAGCTTTTGATAGTCTGGCACAAATCTTTAATTTCGAAACTGCCCCCTTCGGTTTCTATCTTTCTATCTGTGCCTTATCTCCAATTTTCTCTCTGGCTGATCTATAGCTGCGGTCAGGGGCGTAACTAGCTTTCAAAAGTGGGGGGGGACAACTATAATGATGAAAAATCCTGCGATGAATTTCTGTGCTGCTATCCTGTAGGTAATGTCTTAAATTTGGCAGAATATATCTAAATACCAGTCCTTTAAAGTCTCGATAAAGCTCTGATCCATCAGTATTAGAATGTGTTTGCGACCAAAATGATGCTCTTAAAATACTATGATTTAGAGAATGATCAATGTTTATGATAGTAATAGGAAAATCAAAGAAGCATTTTCACAACTACCTTATGTATATCAAGTATATACTTAGCATTAAAGGAAAACAATATATGCAATAATTAAAGTAAAAAATAACTAGATGTCTCATTAAAGTATCTATCACTGCAGTATTAGTACTGAATCAGTAATACTTTCCAGCATACTAATAGGGCTAATATAATTAAAGATTTACTCATCATGGATTTTCAAGAACTAAATATTTTCCTTCATGTAAGCTAACTTAGATCAAAAGTTGAGGGGGACAAAACCTATATTATCCCCCTCAGTTCAAAAGTTGGGCGGGACATGTCCCCCCCGTTAGTTATGCCCCTGGCTGCGGTTGTAGATGGTCACTGTTCTTTTCCTAAACTATCAACAGTGGTTTTCCTCAGGGTTCTGTCCTGTCACCCACTCTTTTCCTTTTATTTATTAATGATCTTTTAATTCACACTTCTTGTCCTATTCACTCCTATGCCGATGATTCCACTCTTCACTTCTCCACCAGCTTCCCAAAGCGTCCCTCGCAACAGTCACTCCATGAGTCGCGTAAGACGGCTATGGAGCACCTGACCTCTGATCTTTCTGCTGTCTCTGATTGGGGCAGAGAAAGCCTTGTGGCCTTCAATGCCTCAAAAACTCCGTTCCTCCATCTGTCCACTAGTCACAATTTTCCACACGACCATCCCCTTACCTTCAACAACACAACTCACTCCTTCTCTTAGCATTCTTGGCGTTTCCTTTTCTTGTGATTTTTCCTGGAAAGATCACATATACTATCTTTCTGAAACAGCTTCTAAGAAGTTAGGTGTGCTGTCAGCCCCACTCAGTTGCTGTCTCTGTACAGGGTCTTGTTCGCCCCTGAATGGAGTATGCTTCTCATGTTGGGTGGCTCAACCCATACAGCCGTACTTGATCGGGTGGAATCAAAGGCTTTTCGTTTCATCAATTCCCTGCCTCTTATAGTGGGCCGGCCAAAAATTGAAAAGTCCTCTAGAAAAAACTTAACGGCGTTTTTTGTTAATAGTAGGCACCCACCTTAGATAGGTAGTATTGAGGATGCCAAACAAGATGTGGGTGTATGCCACTTTCAATTTTGGGTATGAAGGTCCCATACAAGGTTACAAAAGTCAAATTCTGTAAAATTCCGAGCTTTTGCATTTCAGTGGTGGCTCTATGTAACAACGTGTTTAAAGGTATATCATTAGCACATAAAGCATATTTTTGTGATTTTATGAATAATAATTGAATGTAACTATGACTGGATGTCTTTATTTCCATTAAAACTACATTTAGTATACTGGGTGAGGTGCGCATGTGCCTACTACTACCATAGTACAAGTAATAGCATACTTTCACATGTTGAATATTTTCAGTGCACTGGCTGGCCAGACATTGGTTTAGTATATGCAATTAAAAGAGTGCAGACAGTGCCAGCTGGTAAAATAATAATAATGCTAAAGGATAGGTATGTTTCGAATTGTTTCAATATATCTGTGGCTACTACATACTGCCATTCCCACTTGTCTTTGCAGATAGGAAGCTCATCAGCAATGGACCCTGTAGCTGTCATCAAAAGCAAGAGGAAACGTCAGGATGTCAGTGAGGATTGTTGCTTCTGCCAAAGCAGCGCTGGTGACCTGCGCACGGCATCAGCAGAAGGAAAAGCAAGAACTATGACTGTGGGCGATGAGAGAGAGAACCTAGGAGATACCTACTATCTTGATGTTTTACAAAAACTGGAAAGTCATTCCAAGGATGATTTCAATGCATTGGAACTCAAGTGGCATAAATCATCCTACTCTTTATTCACTCTGAAGGCAAACTCAAAAGGCTGCGAAGTCAGCAGCAGACCATGATTGAACAGATAGTAGGCTTCCATGAAACGATGAAGAAACATCGGTCAAAAACCTTCGCTGATGTGTACAAAGCTACAGTTTCCACCAAGCAGAACATGCAGAAGACCATCAAAGTTGACAGAAAGCTACTACAGCGGCTCCTGAATGCCGCGACCGCAGGTCGCATGGTGGAGATAGTCAACGTCTTGAAGCATGAACTGTCCCCAGTCCCATTTAGTCTGGCGAAGGCAGGAGGAGAGATGAATTCGACATCGAAGTCTCGGCTGATGAACGTCTTGATGGCTCAGCAGAACATAAGCTCAGAGGTTCCAACCTCTGATCTGAAGACCTGTGTGATGATAGATGGCCATACACTCATCCAAACTCTTGGCAAGCCTGGCGGCTGTCGGACATTCGGCGACTATGCTGAAGTGTTCTTCAAAGTCGTGACGAGTTATTTCAATGAACACAAGAGTTGGTCATCTTTGATCGGTACGCAGGGGAAGGATCGATCAAAGCAGTTACCAGGACAAAGCGTGCAAGCAAGAAGAAACCGATTCGGAAAGTCATTGATGGCCTACAAGTTCCACTGCCTGAAGTGTGGAAATACTTCATGGCCCTGGATACAAACAAGGCTGACTTAGCCTTGTTTCTGTCTAACGTCATCACTGAGAAGGGCAGAGATCTTCAAGAAAGATGTCAGCTGGTGAAAGTGGGTGGCTTCTCTGAAGCCACTGAAGTACGGTCAACCAGGCGACATGACGTTCCACTGCATAGCAACCATGAAGAGGCGGACACCAGGCTCATCCTTCACTCATGTGATGCAGCGTCCCATGGCTATGAACGAATACTGGTAGTGTGCAGAGATACTGATGTAATGGTGCTGCTGATTCACTTCGTTTCCACCAAGGTCGCTGAAGTGTGGATGCTATGCGGAACGGCCAAGAACCGAAAATGTTACCCCGTGCACGATGTATTCAAGAATTTGTCGCCCCCAGTCAGGGACAACCTGGTCAGCTTCCACGCTTTGACCGGGTGTGACAGTCTCGTCCTTCAGTGGTCATGGAAAAAAGAAGTGTTGGAAGGTGTTCAGTGACCACCCACTCTTGCTGCACGCCATTGGTCGAGATGGGGATATCGCAGATGTTGAGAAGTTTTTGTGTCATTTATATGGCATCCCGGAACAACACAGTTGATGACGCCAGAGTTCACCTTTTTGGGAAGGCCAAGAAGACTCTGGAAATACTCCCACCGACAAAGGATGCCCTGGAGCTCCACGCCAAGCGGGCAAATATCAGGCCAAAATATGGCTCCAGGCTGACAAAGAGCACGTAGATATTGAAGATCCGGTGGACACCTCAGCCTGGAAGTTGCAAGATGGGAGCCTCCTACCAGTGTGGACAAGACTTCCCCCAATCCCTGAAGCCTGCCTGGATCTTGTTTGTGGTTGCAAGAAAAAGTGCAAGACAGCTAGATGCAACTGCTTCAGGAAAAGGATGAAGTGTACGACAGTTTGTGGTTGTGACGACAGCAGTTGCTGTAACCCAGCTGGACAGTAATTCTATGTCTCTCTTCCGGGCTGAAATCGAGAGAATCTGGAATGTGCTGTAAGGAACTAATAACTCTGTTCTTAAGTGATTGCAATCCACACAATTGTGCCTGTCAATGCAGCATTTCGGTGCTGTTCATCAAGAAACGTGAACTTGTAGATGTTACTAGTGCGTAAACTGTTATGTTACAATAAATTGTTTTGACAGACTTGCTCAATGGTGTTTTCGCGAATTAAAATAAAAAATCACATTTTTAGCACAATTTCGGTCGTGATTAACTTGAATTTGACTTTGAGTTGGTAATTCGGATGGAATAAGCGTGTCATCATACTTCTTTATTTACTAAGTGTGGCAAAATGAAACATTTGATCAAACCAATTGGCTCAATATTTTTTTTTAAATTAAAATTAGAAAATATAATTTTTTGCACAGTTTGACCTCGAAAATGACCTTCAAAGCCAAAAGCGAGTGTGATATCCACCCGCATTTTATTCCTCACCCACGGGTACACTGATTTAGCATGGGTGCCAGCTATTAACAAAAAACGCGGTTCAAAGTCGATTTTTGAATTTTGGCCGGTCCACTATTACTGTCTTCAATGCCTCTCTCTCCGCCGCACTGTTGCCTCACTCTTTTTACTGTCGCTATTATAACGGACACTGCTCTTCTGAACTCTCTAACTGCATCATGCCGCCTCCTTTGAGGAGAGCACTCAGCACCAGACTTTCGACACTTTCTCATTCCTTTTCTCTCGAACTTTCTAATGCAAGTGTTAATCGGTATTTTCAATCTTTCATCTACTCAACCGGTCAACTCTGGAACAATCTTCCTCAATCCATCTTTCCTCCTGTCTATGATCTCCCATTTTTCTGTCTAGGCATCTCGAAAACCCCCGGCCTTGATTTTGGCTCCTCTTCTTCTATGGAGGGAGAGGGCGCTTTTACGGGTATTCGCCCTTGGCCCCTCCTTCCTGCATAAAACACACACAATATTTTGCTAAAACCTTTCAACCTTTCAGGTGCTCCATGCGATGATTCCTCGTTTTGCGGAGTTCAGGCTTGTTGCTCCTCCTCCTCTTGAGTTGGCCTGGTGAAGTAGAGAGTTGGTTTCTTGTGCTCTCCACTTCACATAGCCAGGTACTCCCGGCTCATCTAGAAATGTTCTGAGCCAGGCGTCTTGTCTTTTGAAGACTTCCACCATTACGCCAGCCGTGATTGTATTTCCTTTGTATTCCTTGGTTGAACAGTCTTGGCTCTTTCACTACAGTTATTTTCATTCAGGGTTGAAGATATTCCTTATATAGCTTTTCTTATCTATTTTAGTATTTTTATGAAAATATCAAATTTAATGCTGATTCTTCAATTTTATAAACGCATTTTTAGGTTGAAGCGTAAATAACTTCATGAATAATATTTAAATTTTCTATTCCGGGACGTCTTATTAAATTTTATTTTTGACAAAATAATATATTTCTAAAAATAGTTGACAGCCTTTCTTGACGAATGCAATAATACTGTCGGGCTTATTATTATATGATAACCCTAAAAAAAAAATAAAAAATCGTTTCTTCCGTTGTCACCAGGGAGCGCAGAAGTAGCCTAGATCTTTTCATCTCTAATATCAAAATAACTTTTTTTTTTTTTTATTGGTTTCATTTTTATAAGTTTTTTTAACTTTTATCATTTTTTAAATTATAGAAAGCATTTTTTTTTTTTTTTTCGACAAAATTGCTTTGTATTCCATTTAAATTTATATAGGTTATGCGTGATAACTAGATTTCTTACCAAAGGCTTGTATACAAAGTGTATTGCTTTTATAGGATTATTATGCATACAATAAATCAGTAGTCTGTGTACACTGTACACAATATACGAGCTCTATGTAAACAAATTTACGTTTGTATGTAGAATATATACATAATAAAGTAATAAATATGGCTAATAACTGTGTTAAATGGTAGATAGACGTGTGTGTGTGTGTGTGTAATTAAAAATTAAAGGAGTAAATACGATAATAATTTTTTTAAACCCATAAATGAAGCTTCCATTCAAGTCTCTAGAACGAAATGAATATATATATATTTATAGGGTGAGTCAAAAGTCCGGGCTACGTCATAGCTAATGTCGTAACACCGCTTCCCGCCGTTGATCAGCGAAGTTAAACGACATTGGGTCGGATAGTAGTTGGATGGGAGGCCGTCCGTTGCGTCTAGATTATGTAGCGAGCCGTGGTTCGGATCCCACGTAAAGCTGTAGGTTCCCTCCGTCATATGACCTTAGGTGTTGCGAAGGTTAAACAAAACCAATAACACTGGTATGCATATGAAATTTTTTTGTCTGCTGTGAGGGTTTTTTCAACTCATATTATATAATTCGACGATGCTGAATTCGAAAATGACATTGGTTTTCCTCAATCAGGTCAGGTTTTTTCTCTATTGGCCATTTATTTTAAGTCCAATTTTATCCCCAAATTTATTGATTTTTTTAGCTTAAACACTGTAGATACGAGTAATATTATAAGAACACTCGTGAAAAATGAAACATTGTGTGAATAAATACTTTTATTCATACAATGAATATGGAAAAAAGTTTATTGAGGAAGGAATGAAGTTTTTTGGCTTTCCGTCTGTGTTTTTCTTCGGGCACGTCTCGCTTCAAACACCAGCAATAGTCCGCCAGCATATTGATATCCCAGTTTCCCTGGTACCTCTCTTCCATTATTTTGATATCTTGGTGAAATCGTTCACCCTGTTCCTCACTATAATCCCCCCAATTTTCAGGAAAATAGTCCAAGTGGGACACAAAAAGTGCATTTTTATGGACATGCGCGACCCATGAGCTTTGAAAGCTTCCATCAAGTTTTCGACAACGGACTCGTATTCTGGACTTCTACGCTTGCCAAGAAAATCAGTGACAACTGATTTGAATGCCTGCCAGGCATTCTTCTCAGTTGGAGTCATTGCGTTTTCGAACTGAGTATCCTTGATCAAAGTTCGAATTTGAGGACCATCAAAAACCCCAGCATTTAGTTTAGCATCAGATATATGAGGAAATTTACTCTCGAGATATCGGAATGCTGAACCCTCCTTATTCATTGATTTGATGAAATTTTTCATCAAGCCCAGCTTAATATGAAGTGGTGGGAGCAAAATTTTTGTTGGTGGTACAAGGGGCACTGAAACGACATTATGCGACCCAGGTTCAAAATTCTCTCTGGATGCCCATTCACGCTGTGCATAGTGCTTCTCATCCGCTCGGCTATCCCATTTGCAGAGGAAACATGGGTATTTCGTGTATCCCCCTTGCATTCCCAATACAAATGCCACAATCTGAAAAAAAATGAAAATATTTAAAGAATTTAGAGAATTTGTTCTATCAGATAAAAAAATCTATGCATTGGACTGTATCACTTCTGTGGGGAAGTTAAGTGTTCTTATACGCTCTCAAATAACCTTTGGAAAAACAACGTAGTCAATAGCAATAGTTTACTTATGATATTAGTATTACCTTCAAATCTCCACAGATCCTCCAGTTATGTTGGTCGTATACGAGAGCATCCAGTAAAATTTTCATGTTATCGTAGCTCTCAGTAAGTTGTACGGAATGTGCTACAGGGACTGATGCAACCCTATTCCCAATGTTGAGAAGTACTGCTTTCAAACTTCGTTTAGACGAGTCTATAAATAGCCTCCATTCTGATGTATTATATGGCAGGCCCAAGGATTCGATTAGCCCCTCAACATTGCAGCAGTACACTAAGGAAGAGGTATTTTCGTGCACTGCAAAAAACTTGCGGAATTCTTCCTCTCGTTTCCTATACCAGGAGAATGTTGTTCCCGGAGCCAGCAAGTTGTCCTCTCGAAGTCGTGAGCCCAAGATCTCGGCAGCTAATTTGGAAAGTCCTAAATCCCTGGTAAGATCATTAAGTTTGGCCTGGTTGAGAGGCCTCGGCTCATTTGAAGCGGTATTTTGAGGTATATACGACTGGGACTGGTCATTGGCATTGGTCATTGATTCATCATCAGAATCATCGAAGTCCAGGGTTTGAGGTGGGTCGGGTATTGGAATTCCAGGACCATGGGGTACAGGTCTCATAGCAGAAGGAATGTCAGGGTATACAACAATGTGTTTATTCTTCTTGTTAACTCCTGAAAATAGAAACACAGAAACATGGATATAAAACTTGCATATGAAATAGAAGAAGCATTCAGACAGTGGCGGCTCGTGAGGGAAGGCTGTGGTCTGTAAGATATGAAATAGGTCGATGGAGTCTGTATATTTTCTTTCTTTTTCATTCATATTGTCCCTTCGCGGACAATATGAATGAAAAAGAAAGAAAAAATATACAATCATTGTAAATGTAACTTGTATAACAATATGTATGTGTAAATGTATTTTCTATAACAATATGTATATGTAAATGTATGATTACCATTATGGTGAATATTATGCTATATATGGTGAATATTACATTATGGTGAATATTATGTCAAGTTTCATACGAGGATTTCAAAATATTTAAGAAAAATAAATTTATAAGCCCACCTTGGAGGTTTGTCATGCAGAAATAGCAATCTGTCACGTGATCCTTTCCTTCTCTCCAAATCATGGGAATTCCAAAAGGCAAAGATTTCGCTCTGCCTTTGCTCCATCTTCTCAAATTTTCAATGCACGTCTTACAGCACATATGAGGGGCGAAATTTTTGTCCTGGTCCCCTAGCTTAATTCCAAAGTATGCTCTATACATTGTCTTCACAAATTTAGTGATTTGGGACTGGTTATTTGGCATGGTAACCGTCCAACATATGTAGCAGAATCTATTGGGATCATTTTTACACGCTCTATTCATTATGAAATATTTTATCTATATGCCTGAAAAGTAAAAAAAGATATTAAACAAGTGATGATAGATGTTACTGTTCCAATTCCGCTTTGACAAAATCACGAAAAATTCTATTTTACTTATGAGGCCATAGCCGGATAACCTGAGCTGATTGAGAAAAACGGATTGCAGATTCGAAATCAGCAGGAAAACCTCTATAAGAATCACTTACAAAACCCTTGACAGCAAAATTGATGCATCCCAGTGTAATTATTATTAGTCAAAAGTCCGGAAACATAGGAAGGATAGGAAACGTTTATTGCAAAAAGACGTGTTACAAGTAATGCTATAAGATGTGCTCTATATGTTCTCCTTCCACTCCACACATATAGAGAACATCTTGTAACATTATTTGTAACATGTCTTTTTGCAATAAAAGTTTCCTATTCTTCCTATGTTTCCGGACTTTTGACTGACTCACCCGGTGTGTGTGTGTGTATATATGTATATATATGTATGTATGTATGTATGTGTCCATGGAAATTTATATGCATGGCCCAATTTCCAACATAACTCTTCTTCAACCATAAACAAACTTATCTGAGTCAAAAGAGAGTATAACAAGTTGAAACAATGTATACAAAGTGTTCGAATCTGAAGCAGATTCTTCAGTAAATATGAGAAAAGGGGCTTTGTACTACCGCTTAACATCTATTTTAATAACTTTAAGTCAATCTTGGAAACTATTAAAGACAACAAGATGAATTGCATTCTACCAAAGTTCTCCTATATATCGATTTATTGAAGGACCAACATGTCTCTCTCTCTCTCTCTCTCTCTCTCTCTCTCTCTCTCTCTCTCTCTCTCTCTCTCTCTCTCTCTCTCTCGTCACGAAACATCACCCCAAGTCCTCGCTTTTAATTTACTTCTTAAACGTTACATTTTGACTTTATTTCTAGACTACTTTCTTTAGGAAGTAATTATTATTTATATGCCATTCAGAACCATTAGGAGTTCAGTCATTCATATATATATATATATATGTGTATATATATAATACACAGACACACACACACACACTTGCTAATTTCTTTCATGCAGACGAAACTACAAATAAAAGATAGTTGAGGTAACTGAGACTGAACATTTTATTTCAGAACATGCAATTTCCAATCACGAAAGCGTGTCTACGCAGCTTTTGCTGCTGTTGTGATTGTACATGCACGTAAAAGAAATCAGATATATATACAGTATAATATATATATTTATAAGGAGAAACACACACACACACACACACGAATGTGTTCATTCTTTTAACAAAAATTAAATAATTGGGCACGAAATTATACTCCATGAAGATTTTCATAATTTAAAAAAAAAATCTATCGAGTTTTGTTATATATGTATGTATGTATGTATGTATACCGGTTGTCCCATTCCAAATGAAACTTTGAAACTCTGTAATTTTTAAAGTATTAATGTGAGAATGTTGAAACTTTGCCAGTTACTACACCAGATGCGTAAGTTTTTGTCAGTTTTTTGTTTGTTTCAGATTGAATTATGTTTACCCCAGAAAGAGAAAGCGAAATGTGCGTGTTATGGATGGTTGAGTTGAAGTCCCCTACTCTGGTGCAACGGCGATTCCGTACAACCTTTCACGAGGAACCACCCACCGGAAGAGACCTATATGCGTGGACCAAGAAATTTGAGGAGACTGGCAGTGTTCTAAAGGAACACACTGGAGGGCGAATAAGATCGGAAGATGATGATGATGATGAACGAATACGCGGCGTCTTTTGTAGTAGCCTGAGAAAGTCCATCCGTCGTGCCAGTGTCGAACTGCAGATTCCTCGTTCAACTGTGCATAAAGTCGTGCTCAAGCGGCTGCAGCTCTATCCATATAAGCTTCAAATTGTTCAGAATATAGCCTGTGAAGATCTTGACAAAAGTAAACATTATGCTATGCACAATGTATCTAATGTATCTAAATGTTATAATTCACATATATTATATGAAACTTTATGACATTGACTATTTACAGTGTGAATATTACATTGTTTGCATCATTCAATAAAAAATTATAAGGTTTCAAAGTTGTTTCATTTCGAATGGGACACCCGGTATATATATATATATTAGTGATGTAGCGGATGTCATTTTTTTCACATCCGCGGATGAGGATGTTTGATTTGAACATCCGCGGATGCGGATGCGGATGTCTACATTTTCGTTATTTTTTAGGATATATTCGAGATTTGTTGTGTTTAACGTATATAATAAGTTATTATATAGAGAGAGCTGTAGCTATAATGTAGTATAATTGATTAATTGTACAATAATTGCTGTACTTTTCTCTGAACATATAAAATAATATCAAGCATCTAACTAATAGAAATCAATTAGTGAATGCGTCTGCAAATAAATTCGTTATATTTTTGTTGAGTTTCAGCCACAATTAGAAACCATAATTGTGTTACCAGGATGCGGGACGTGAACCCAACTCAAATGCACCCCACCGACCTCTTTCCCCAACCTCCACCCTTATAGAAAGAGATCTTTAATTAGCTTGATAACTATTTATATTACGTTTAAAGTTTTATTAGGCATATTTATAAATGAGTAATTAAAATAAAGTAAACTAAGATGTTCATCGTTTAATGTTCAAACTTAATTATAGGAAGGTTATGCTTAAGGAACATTAATTTTTCTGCCTTTTCTGCTGCCAGTCTGTTTCTCTTTTCATCATATATTAATCCAGCACTGCTAAATAATCTCTCGCTTGGTACGTTTGTTGGAGGACAGGCTAAATGTTTCCTTGCAAGTTTACTCAAGTATGGATAGATATTCTGCGTATTTTTCCACCAACTAATAGGATTGTCACGTGCAGCCAGGCGTTTTTCTTGGTGATAGCTCTCGATCATTTTTACTACATCTTTTGACATCGCGTAGGTCTCGTCATTGCTGCTTGACTCAAGAAACTGAGAGACAGATTCTGTGATAGATTTGCTCGTTGAAGGTGTTGGTTCTGTCACTGAAACTTTTATTCTTTTGGTGGGTGGCGAAGCGACAGATTCAAGAGATTGAAGCTCTTCAACTGCTTTGCCAAGTGATGATTTAACTCGTTCTAATGTACTAGGTGAAAATAACTTAGCTTTGTAACGTGGATCTAAGTAGGTTGCAAGAGAGTAACTTCATACAAGAACAGCCTCTCGTCTTGTCGCTTGCATCACTTTTGCGCACAATGAACTAGTTCTATTAATATAGTAGAATTTGATAATTTCCGCTTATTAATGACGTTTTATCTCAACGGTCCACATCCGCACGACATCCGCATTCCAAAGTGCGGATGCGAGAAAATGTGCGGATGTTATGCGGATGTGACCTACATCACTAATATATATATATATTATATATATATATAATATATATATATATATATATATATATATATATATATATATATATATATATATATATATAGGGTGTCCCAGAATTAACTATCTATTTCAATGAAATCGGACAAATTTAATAAAAACTGACATAATTTTGTGTTTATTACTAAATTATGATACAAAAACAAATAGATTTATAAATCATAAGTCAAAACTTTATTGAGAAGTTTCAACATGTGCACCGTCTGTATCTCTGCAAATTTCAAATCTATCTTCAGCGCTGCGAAACACATTTTGAAGCATTTCAGGTGTTATCTCCCACACTGCCAACTGGATGCGTTCTTTAAGTTCAGCTAAACTATTGATCTTTTGGCGATAAACCTTTGTTTTTATGAAACCCCATGCAAAGAAATCCAGGGGTGTCAAATCCGGAGAACGCGGAGGTCAAGGTCGAGGTCCTCCACGTCCAATCCACCGATTCGGAAGGCGTCTGTTGTGTATTCTCGAACAATTAGAGCATAATGACATGGTGCTCCATCTTGTTGAAACACAACATTATCAAGAATGCCATCATCAAGAAGCTGTGGTTCGAGAAACTGCTGAAGCATATCAAGGTAGACGCAGTGGCGGTCCTAGCTTACATGACGCCCTGGGCGAACCTCACCTTCAGCGCCCCCCCCCCCTGTTCGCCAACACACACACATTCGAATCCCCCCAAAATAAAGGACAGACATAACTCTTTCACAAAATAACTTTTTATTGGACTAATTGTTGGAACTTCAGAACCAAAACTCAAATTTCTGAATTTTACAAATCCTTCATCACGTAAATAGAATAACTCACTTAAGAGAATGTAATTATGATACTATGAACAGGAAAAATACAAATTAAATTGCACAACTGCCATAAATAAACTAGAGAATCAAATTTCTAAATTGTACAAATGCTCTATCACATAAATAGAATAAGACACTTAAGAGAGGGTAATTATTATGCTACACTTTGAACAAGAAACAAAATAAATTGCACCACAGCACAACTGCCATCTAAAGCCTGACTCTTCTTACCTTCCTTGATGCAAAGTCATGAATTAAATCATCATATGAAATCTGCTCAGCAATTGTATGATTTATACTGATGATGGCCAGACCGGTAAGGCGTTCCTGTGACATAGTTGACCTCAGGTAGGATTTGATGAGCTTCAGCTTTGAAAAGCTCCTCTCTGCTTCAGCAACAGTGACTGGAAGAGTAAGACCAATTCTGAGAGCAGTCCACAAATTTGGATATATTTCAGAGAGCTCCCTTTCATGGATAAATGTCAGCAGTTCAAGCAAGGATATGGTCTTTGATGGTAAGTCAGGCAAGTTCTTCAGCTCCTGTGCAAGCTCTCTGCCATCCAAGTCAGATTGTCCCTTAAAGTGTAGTGTAGTACTAAGGTTCACACATTGTTCTGTCAGCTCCTCAAATGTGAGATTTTGGAAATGTGTCAGCACTCCAAACTTCTCTCCCACAATTTCCAACGTGGAAAATCTTTCCTGAATGGCTGATGTTGCAGCATTAACCACTGCATTGAAAAATGTCACCTCCAGCTTCTTCAAAGCATCAATCAAGGGCTCATCAGATGCTTCATAGGAGAAGTGCCGCTTTGTGGACCTCAGCCGTTTTTGTTTTAACACAGCCTCCACATTCATTTGTTCACAGATATCTGTGGCTGCCATTTGTGCAGCCACAAAACCTGTTGCCCTGTAATTGCGGAGACCTCTCTCTGTTTTTTTTAGGAGATTTACTGCAACATCAACGTGCATGCTAGGAGACTGCATCTGCTTGCTCACATGCTGAATTTGGCACAACAGGTCATGCCACACCACTGAACAAATGGCGAAGCGGTATGACCCAACCTCCTCTGACAGAGATTGAGCCTCGACCTTTATTACAGAGTCTTTGGTGTGGTCCCTCACCTCGATCAGTGCATCTCTCACTGCAGCTGCCTGATATCTCAGGGGCTCCACACTCTTGATCTTGCTTTCCCACCTTGTATCAGACCACATCTTCAATGTGATGTTCACATGTTTTTTCAAAATGGCCCATCGTTGTGTGGAGGCTGAAAACAAGTTGTAAAGCTTCTGCAAGATGCCAAAGTAACTTGTGGCATCAATAGATCCCTTAGCAGCATCGGCCACAAGCAAATTCAGAGAATGAGCCCCACATGGAACAAACAGAGCTCTGGGATTAATTTCTAGGAGCCTGGATTGAACACCCTTGTTTTTTCCCCTCATGTTGGCCCCGTTGTCGTATGATTGTCCTCTACAGTCCATGAAAGGAACTTTTAGCTCCTCCAGTCTCTTCAGAATCAGAGATGCCAAATGTTGACCAGTGGACTCCTCTGCCTCCAAAAACCCCATGAAATGTTCCTTTATATGGGGCTTCCCCTCCAGTGACACAACCCGAATCACAACTGACAACTGTTCAGTGTGGCTGATATCTGGAGTGCAATCTAGAATTATTGAAAAAAACTGATTGTTTGATGTCGCTCACCATTGCTGAAATGGTCTTGCTGCTCGACAAATCAATGAGTTCGTTTTGTATGTGGTGGCCGAGGTAGCTGGTGTGACTGGAGGTCCCTTTTTGGACACGGTTAATGTGCTCTTGCATTATAGGATCAAATTGTGCCATCAGTTCAACTTCTTTCAGAAAATTGCCATTTGATGGTGAGAACAATTTTTCTGTATGTCCCCTTAGTGCCAAATTCCTAACTGCCAGAGAATGCACAATAGCAGTGAGACGTGTCAGCACCGCTCTCCATCTCAACTTCTCAGCCTCCAGAAGTGCCATCTCCTGCTTGTCAATGGTCTCCCCCTTTCTCATCCTCACTGCCAGTTCTTTCCAGATTTTCATAGAATTTAGGTGTTCTGAACTGTTGTCATGTGATGTGAGCAATGAGCTTGCATGCTTCCAGTCCGAGAGTCCCAAACTTGTTAAATTTATTTTCCTCTTGGAAAATAATGTACAACAGAAACAGAAAAGGCTGTTGTTTTTTAAGGAATAGACCAACCAACTTCTGGTTATATTTTCCCCACTAACCAATGACTTCCTGAAGTATTGATGGTGGAAACTTCTTCCGTCACTGTCGTTTCTAGGGAATACAAAGTCAGATGGTACTTGACTTGGTCCCCTGGAAACCATTTGTGTCCGAATTCTCTCAGTCAGAACTGAAGGCCAGTTAGCAGGGTCGGTGGACAGAGACTCATCCTCAGGAGGCGATTCTGCTCCAGGCCTTTCTAATAGAAAGAACAAGAGCATTACTCATTAGTATACACACCTAAGTTAGATAACACATTATTCACAGCACTTTGTTATGGTGGTGGTGTTATGGAATTATGGTGGTGAAACACCACACATACCCAGTAACCCAGACCCAGTGATAATAACATTATAATTTATAACTTTGCAAAATGCTTTGCAGGGATGCACACACATACACACACACGCACACACTCACAGACATATGTGCACACAAACTCACCTGAAGAGTCCTGCCGGGGAGAAGTAGAAGCAAATGGGTCTTCATCCTCAGGATCAGACTGCATTTGTGGAGACATATGTGAGGCTGAGGAGGTAGATGGCTCCTCAGCCTCAATAATGGCAGAAGTAGACGGCTTCTCATCCTGGCTAGTGGCAGAGGGTGTTCCAAAATATTTCAAAAGTGCCCCTGCAAATAGTAAAATAGAACATAACAGACCAATGCATGAATAGGCTTGTACAATTAATTTAACATGTTATTAAGCACAATTTATTAAACTTTTAGAATAGGAAACAAATGAATAATACAACCTCCTTGGTTAATGGCTAATTATATACATAATAGTACACTTCAAATGACTCAGAAAGCTATATCACAAAATAGCAGTGCAATATAGCAGTGAAGAGTAGATGACATAGCTCTATACCTTTATCTTTTGCTCGTTTCTCCTCTTCTTCTTTCCTCTTTTTTCTAAACTGAGCACCTGATAGCTTTGACCTCTTCTTATCCATTTGCGGTTATTTGACAGACCTTAGTGGCTTAGTGTGAAGATTCGTTCTGTAATAAATAATATACATTTCACTATTTAACCAAACCCAGAAAAATAACATTACATATGTTAAAGTATGGGCCTTTATTCCCAATAATATTAATCTGGAAGCATTTTGCATTGTTTAGGTCTTTTATGGGAAGGTTTATGGAAAATGCAATAGATGGTTTTTTATTAATAAAAATATATTTATTGATCTTTTATTATTTATTTTATTTTATTTTTTATTTTTATTTATTTCTTTATTTATTTATTCTTATTTTTATTTTTATTTTTTTTGCAGGCGCTCATGCCGCCCCTCCACAAATGCCGCCCTGTGCGGCTGCCCATATTGCCCATATGAGGAACCGCCACTGGGTAGACGGTACCTGTTACAGTTGCTTCCGCAAAGAAGAATGGGCCATAAATTTTGGATTTGGTCATTCCAAGCCACACGTTAACTTTTGGAGAGTGTCTCTGCCATTCTATGACTTCAGATGGTCTTTCATTGGACCAGATACGACAATTGTGTCGATTGACTTTACCACACGTGTGGAAAGTCGCCTCATCACTGAATAAGATGTTATCCAATAAACTTTCATTTCGATTTGATCCACAATTTCTGCACACCTTGCTGCTCGATTGGATAATCCTCTTCATTTAGGGCATGCAGTACTTGAATGTGATAAGCCTTTTTCATCAGTGTCGAACGCAAGATTCTATGAACTGTTGTCTTGGATATGTTGAGTCTTCGACCGGCCTCCCTAACCGAAGTTGTTGGTTCATCCTCAA
The DNA here is from genome assembly GCA_023014485.1 of Bathynomus jamesi. Classification (NCBI taxonomy): domain Eukaryota; kingdom Metazoa; phylum Arthropoda; class Malacostraca; order Isopoda; family Cirolanidae; genus Bathynomus; species Bathynomus jamesi. The sequence goes on along the minus strand of JAJOZX010004870.1, from coordinate 147,934 downwards.
ACAATTGTCGTACCTGTTCGGTACTGTTACGTGCTGTCCTTGGGCGTCCTCTTCCCACCTCGTCGTGTACGGATCCAGTTCTTTTAAATTTGCTCACAAGTTCACGAATCGCTTTGTCTGTAGGACCGGTTCTGTGGAATCTTCTTGTAAATTTTTCTATGATTTCATTACATTGCATTCCTTTGATACGGGATGTTACAACAAAGATGCGTTCTTGTGTATTCATTATTAATAGGGTTCTGAAAGAGAATGAAAATAAAACTATGAAAAAATTATGAAAATAAAATTATGAAAAAAATTTAGAAATTTATACATTTTTAACACATATTAAACATGATAAACATAAATAAGTGTTTTTAAAAAATTTGTCCGATTTCATTGAAATAGTTAATTCTGGGACACCCTGTATATATATATTGTGTGTGTGAGAGCTC